>JAVFBZ010199254.1:3524-13914 GCA_032466195.1 Katharina tunicata | reverse complement strand
ATTGCCAATACTGAACATCATTTTGTCCATGCTGTAGAACATATTACCCATGCTGTAGAGCATATTACCCATGCTGTAGAGCATATTACCCATGCTGTTGATCATATTGCCCCTGCTGTTGATCATATTGCCCATGCTGTATTTCACATTGCCCATGCTGTAGATCATATTGCCCATGCTGTAGATCATATTGGATTGCCCATGCTGTAGATCATATTGCCCATGTTGTAGATCATATTGCCCATGCTGTTGATCATACTGCCTATGCTGTAGATCATATTACTCATGCTGTTGATCATATTGCCCATGCTGTAGATCATATTGCCCATGCTGTTGATCATATTGCCCATGCTGTTGATCATATTGCCCATGCTGTAATCTTATTTATTGCCCATTTTGTAGATCATATTGCCCATGCTGTAGATCATGTTGTCCATGCTGTTGGTCATATTGCCCATGCTGTTGATCATATTGCCCATGTTGTAGATCATATTGCCCATGCTGTTGATCATATTGCCTATGCTGTAGATCATATTACTCATGCTGTTGATCATGTCGTCCATGCTATTGATCATATTGCCCATGCTGTAGAATATGTTGTCCATGCTGTATATCATATTGCCCATGCTGTAGATCTTATTTATTGCCCATTTTGTAGATCATATTGCCCATGCTGTAGATCATGTTGTCCATGCTGTTGATCATATTGCCCATGCTGTTGATCATATTGCCCATGCTGTAGATCATGTTGTCCATGCTGTTGATCATATTGCCCATGCTGTTGATCATATTGCCCATGCTGTAATCTTATTTATTGCCCATGCTGTATATCATATTGCCCATGATGTAGATCATATTGCCCATGCTGTTGATCATATTGCCCATGCTGTAGATCATATTACCAATGCTGTTGATCATATTGGCCATGCTGTTGATCATATTGCCCATGCTGTAGATCATATTGCCCATGCTGTAGATCATGTTGTCTATGCTGTTGATCATATTGCCCATGCTGTTGATCATATTGCCCGTCACATCATTTTATGTATACTTTACCTTAAACAGTCTATGCTCGTCATCACATTAGGAATGCCAACACTGCAATATAATTGTATGTATTGCACACCACCATATTATCTATGCTGTACATCATATTGTCTGTACTATACATTATATTATCTATGCTGCATTTCATCACATTTCAATTAATTTGATTAAGTTGATCAAAAATATTATAATCAAAATTACCATTTGCCGTCATTAATTTCTATGTCAATTTGCGTAAGACTCTTCACGTTTCTTTTTAAAATTCGTTCTAATTTCAAGCATGACGTCTCTAGTGATGTTGAATGGGTAGCTTTTATAAAAAAGTTGTGGTTAAGATTTAATGGATCTGAGGTTGGTGACAACAAATGACATTCTAGGTGCATGCCATTTGTGCAACAGACCTCTCAGAATATGTTTGTGTCGTTAAGAAAGTGAAAGTGTTATCCCCCTACACAACTGACTTTTTGACCTCCAACAGATTGTCCAATCGCGCATGTATTTTGGAATATAGTCCAATCCGTGTATATATAACCATGTAACGATTTAGTTCTTATTTGACTACAGAATTAATTGATATGATATACGTATTGCAATGACAATATTGCAATCGAAGCCTAGTAATGAAGTAATTAACTTTTACACAAGTGGAACATCACTAGTATATGCAGGACTACTTAATTAACACTATCGGTTCACTATTCACTGCAAACACTTTCGCTTAACAAATAAATGACAGAACCAAATGAACTGTTTGGGTTGACGTAGTTTATTTGGGTATTCGCTGTTTGTTTCTGATTGCTCTCCCTCTTCTCTGATTTGTTAACCTAGATGCAACTCAATTATGACGCGGTCGTCACACAAACATTCATGTCGTTATCGACGACCATTTGCTTTTCACTCCTCATTTGCGATTGTTTTCTCTAATTTAATAAATGATATGCATCACTCCAAGTGAATTAAAAAGACTTATCATATTCAAATATTATACAATCACCTCGAAATGGAAAAAACACATTCCAGAAGATTTAGAGTACTAAATGCTCACTTTGGATCGTTTTGTCCGACTTAGCTTCTTTGGATTGTTTGTATAATCGAATATCCTAGACGGAATCGCAAAAACAACTGAGCTGTTAGTCTTTTTAATTCCTCGCGATTCGTTATTGTGATAGTATGGTCTTTCGGGAATCCTTCTTAGCTACTCTGGGACAAACAGTTTCCTGCTTATGGAAGAAGAACACATCCTTTGAGTTTCATCAGCTTACATACATAATACATTGGATCCAATTTTAATCTTGATTTTAAACACAAAGACAAACCAACCATGTTGCCCCGAAAACTGCCATGTTGTTCCACATTAAAACAATGAAATGTTGAAAAAGGCGTGATGGCAACATCCCTGAACGTTGTTAAATCCATATTGTCAACATCCCTCAATGTTTGTTAAAGCTGCGATGTCAATTACACATCCATGAATGCTGCTAAAGCCATGTTGTCAACATCCCTCAATGTTGTTAAAGCTATGTTGTCAACATCCTTTAATGTTGTTAAAGCCATTTTGTCAACATCACTGAATGTTGTTAAAGCTATGTTGTCACCATCCTTCAATGTTGTTTAAGCCATGTTGTCAACACCCTTCACTGGTGTTAAAACCATGTTGTCACCATCCTTCAATGTTGTTTAAACCATGTTGTTAAAATCTTTGAATGCTGTTAAAGCCATGTTGTCAACATCCCTCAATGTTGTTAAAGCTATGTTGTCAACATCCTTTAATTTTGTTAAAGCCATGTTGTCAACATCACTGAATGTTGTTAAAGCTATGTTGTCACCATCCTTCAATGTTGTTTAAACCATGTTGTTAAAATCTTTGAATGCTGTTAAAGCCATGTTGTCAACATCACTGAATGTTTGTTAGCTATCTTGCACCAGAAGGTTTTGAAATTGATCTTGAGTTGATCATCTGTCACATGTATCCACCGCAATCGTCTAACAGTTATTAGCCGTTAATTCAACTACGCGACTTACTCGGGATCCAGATGCCGATCTGTACAAAATAAAATATACAAGATTTAATTTCATATAATTTGTCCCCTATAACCGTGTTTATGTTAATGAAGATTGACCAAAAACTGGACGCAATTGTGACCTAGATAACGAACATAGTGTCAAAAATGCGGTCCCCAAATTTTCACGATTTTCAGAAACGAAGACAACATAAAATAAAATTTGTTAAAACGAGCGAATCGATCTGTTGCAGGGTACTTTTGGAGGCCAGTTTGTTTGTTACCTGGTTCTGAGAAGCATGGTTCCACAAGCAGGGCCGTTCCTACAGGGTAACCAAGAATCGCCGCCATCTGTGCTCATCTCTACCGTTAATCCTGGGTAAACAGAATTGGTCTCCAAAAAACCGTTTACTACCCTGGAAGAAGATAGAAAATACATAACAAAGAACTTTTATTTATTTAAAACATTTTTTTTTTATTATACAGATAATGTTGGGCTGAAAAATGTGCAATGTTTTGTGTAGTCTGTCATACATGAACAAAAGATGGGAAACAGCACTTTTAATGTTTAAAACATCACCGACAGTACTAAATGCTTTCATTGTTGCATGTTGGATTATCATTCATGTTTTTTAATAATTAATTACTGACTGCATTTCTTTGGACTTTTTTAAGTTTTGTTTTATTGTTTATGATTACTGGCGGAGAACACAAAGCCGGCTTCTGTAAGTGAATTCCCAGCATGCGTATGAACAAAATATGTGGCGAACTTATACATTATAATTATTGCTAAGAGTGACGTGGCTCTAAATCAGTTCTCTTAACCGACTTCCCGTATGATACACTGTATTGTTGTCACACGCCAACAAAATACCATATACACGCATCTTTCAAAATATCAACTAATAAACCGAATTATAAATTGGTATAATAAGTTACCTGGCACCGGGTGGTGGTACACGATAGCGTATACCGAGGCTGTCTAATCTCAATAACTCTTTGTGTCCAAGTGTACTGACAAAACTATTCCAATCTAAATCTCGCTGTCTCTCGCGCTCAGATGAATCTCGTATCTGTTCCCATGACCCCTTATGCCAAGCCCTTTCCGCCATTGCTAAGAGACGCGGGAAGATCATGTAATTCATTTCCTCTTCCGTTCGTATGGTCTCTGACCAAACCAAAGCTTGGAGGCCTGTTATTTACAAAAAAGTAATAAGTATTAGTATTATTTAGCAGCAATAAACGCTACTATTGTTTAGGAATTACTGTTATTCAGCATTACCTTTAGATAACATGAAGTAAAACTTCCAATGCAAGCTAAACAAAATAGTTTTATAAAGTTGACAATGTGACTGTTCATTGTAGACATAAAAATATTGTAAGGTTAACACATTTCGAATTTAAACTTTGATTTAAACATGTTTGTGATCGATATATGAACAGAAATTAACATTGCGTCAAAACAAAATCAGGTACTAGAAGTCCTTCGCCTAGTTAGAATAAGAATATGTTGAATGGCTTATGATTTCACCTTGTATGTTTTCAGGTCTTCTCAAAGGAACACACTGACCACCATTGGCGCCGCACAAATCTCGTGTAGTGAAAGGGGCACCTGACGTGGAGACGTCGGCGTTTTCATAGAAATTGTCTGGTAAATATCCAAAAATCTTCTTTGTGTCAATGAATCGGCCCGCCCAATAAAAACCTCTCTCCTCCGGGTCGGGTTCGTACGGATGGTCGAAGAATAAGTGGCTGGAGTGACAAAGGACAACCTGCGAAACGCGACAGAAAAACATTAATGGAAGGGAACAAGCTACAACATTTTTAAACAGGATTTTAGAGAGAAATAGGAAAGGTTGACCAGCGATTGTGAAGATGTTTATACACTTGATCTTCCAAACACTTAGAAATATACAACAGAAAAGGTTTTCAGGATCCCAATGTTTCTAATCAAAATTGTGCTTTTTCCAGTTGAAAGCAGTTTTTTTTTTTTCGTCTATGCTTGTGTTCACATAAAATGATGTCCCAAAATAGGAAAACAGGATTTCAAAAACAAGGCGCGGCTCGAAAATGCATATACCTCAACGTTTTACGTGTTCGCTTTGCTGCAAGATATAACCAATTCCTGAGTGTTTTGAACATCCAGATATTTTTTAGTTGATTTTTTTCTTATCCTTAATTTGCCTTTTACATGGTAGCCCACGTTGTGTTTATAATTCTATGCAATCATGGGCCTGTAAACAAACACCCTAGTCCTACCCCGCAGATAAACCAGTGCACCTTTTTGCAGATTTGTACCTGTCGGAAATTTTTTTTATAAGTATGTAAAGTACAATTCAGTACTTCTTATAATCTTTACCTGAAATCCAGCATTTGCCATGATATAAGCTCGTGTTGCTCCACCCCACTCCCAAACATTATTCCCAGCGTACCCTGTCACTTTATTATTCCTCATTCTGGATCTGTCGAAGGCATTGGAGTTCTGATCCATGATTCCCCACCACCAAGCCCCAAGGTCAAGGCCGTGATTTGCCGTGATGTCAGAAACCCTGTAGGTAAAGTATCTTTTCAAACCTTCAATGCCATTGACTTCTGGGTTCCGCCTGAAGAATTCGCGGCACTTGGATGAGTTCGTCCAGGCGCCTGGGACTTCATCTCCCCCGAAGTGAAAAACCTTCAACGGCTTGATCCCTCGGTGAAGTTCAACCATCTGGCGTACCAAATAATCGATGTACTTGTAAGTCGATTCTAAGCACGGATTTATAGTGTTGTCATTAAAACCTTGGATGGAACTATACCGCGTTTCATCGTTCAGATCAGAGAGTAAAAACTCTTCAGCACCAATTACATTCCCTCTTTCAAGAAACCTTTGGTGCCTGCGTTCCATGGCCTTTACTGCCGACCGACTGTGTCCGGGCATATCAAACTCGGGAATGACCTCGATAAAGCGATCTTTGGAATACTGCAAGATCTCTTGATAGTCTTCAACTGAATAGAACCCGCTACCACTAGTCTGATTGGTGGGACCTGACCCAAGTTGTGGCACTAAACACTTCGTCACATCGTGACATCTTTGAGAACCATACTGAAAAATTAAATTAGAATTTAACTGGATCGTCTACATGAGTTTTACATGGGTTATAAAGATGACAAGAACCACTTCGAAGCCAAGTAACTCTTAATTGGATACTAAGTTAAACTGTAACTAAACTCATATGTATACCATTTTTTTTTATTTTACATGAATGAATATTTTTTCTGTAGCTATGTTTAAATTAATTCATATTTTGCCTTCGATTATCTTCTATATATAGTATAGTTTGATAACGAAAAACCAATGATGATTTTAAATACATGTATTTGATTTTATAACGTAAGCAACTTTTTGAATCAGGAGAGACTTAAAGTCAACAAACCCTAAGTTTGCATTCCGACTGTGGTATTTTTAAGAAAGCATCTTACCTGAGAAAGTTCCTCTAGACCAGGGATTTCCAATCGCCATCCTTCGTCTTCTGATAAATGAAGTTGGAGTTTGTTTAGTTTATACAGTGCCATGGCATCCAGGACCCTGAAAACGGCTGTTTTGGTGTGGAAATTTCTGCCCACGTCTAGATGAAGTCCTCTGAAGCTATATCTTGGACTATCTTTTATCAGAACCGACGGCAGTGAATTGTCAGCGGATATTATGCTCCTCATAGTTTGGTATGCGTAGAAAACTCCAGCGGATGAAGGGGAGATTATCGTAATTCGTTCCTGTTGCACATCGACTTGCAGCTGGTAAGCCTCACTGCTGGTAGACTGTTCCCCGTTCACTATGACGTCTGGTTGTTCATTGCGTAATTCTATGTATCGAAGTCTTGGCGGATTAATCACAATTCTCATGAACAACTCTCCTGAAAGTTTAAACGAGCAGAATATGAAACCGGTTTGGTTGGACTGGAGTGTAAATCCGTCTAAACAGTTTTTCCGCGGATCTTAACATGGGTCCATCAAAGAGCATGCAGTTGCAATCTATTAAAATATTTGTCATTTCCAAATTGATAAGTAACACCATTTCAGTTTATTGTTTATTTCCCAATGTTAGACCAACAGAACTATATGTCCCAATGACAGCTGATGGACCAGCTTTAATTTGAGAGGATAACTGGGTAGAACCAAGAAAATCCACGACCTGCCGCTGGTAGCTGGCAGACCAACCCACATACAGTCCGAGCGAGTGCTTGAACTCGCGAACTCGGAGGTGACCAGATGCGTACACTCTAGAAGTGTACGCTCTAGACCACTCCGCCACGGAGGTCCAAGACGGGGGCCGATTGGGAATCGTGTTAACTAACTATCAAAAAGGTAGTGAATGTCTGCTCTATAGACTCTAGCTAGTTAACCTCATATTTTGTGGAAGGCTAGATATCTGAATGGTATTTACTGCTGGCGAATCGGTGCCTTGTTGGTTCAAATCTAAACTAGAAACTGTTTAACCTTAGAGAGTGCTATCCCGACAAACGAAATTAGTATTGCTGTGTATTTGAAGGAAATATATAACATATTTTTTAAAAATGCAATTAGTCCCTTGTCTTACAGATCCATAGCTCAACTCTGAGCTATAGATGCCCATATGATGTGCGTTTCGAAATTGTTATTTGCTAGCAATTAAATTTGACTCACAGTTCCGTGTAAACCAATAGCATTTGTCAAGAACTGATGTCATGTTAAATCCCATTAAACCGATGTGGGTTTTTGTACAGAGATTAAAACGGCTTTGCATTGTCTAACCTCAACAAAATCCGACATAACCCTCTCTTTGCTGCTTTACGTAAACTAACTGCTACTCACTGGCCAATACTCCAGCAGCTTCCTGTAGTGAGCTTGTGGGATCCGACACGTAGATCACCCAATCTCCTGTCGTTAGCTTAAGCCACGAATTATCTAGAACATCTATACTGACTGGAGTTGGTAAGACTTTTAAAGGTTCTGGCCCAAGGTCCTGTGCTTGGAACCGCAGGAAGCGTTGTTCGGGTGTATAAGGGTCGTATCGGTCTCTTCCGGATCCTGAGTTAGAGCGCTTCCATTTGTTTGCGGAATCAAACTTGCCGACAAAGGACAGACCTTCTCCTGCTGTGCTTTGGATAGTTCTTGGAATTAAGCCCGGTGCCGCTACGTACCAATTCGGGTAGATGTCCGTTCGTGAAATAAAGGCACCCCTTGCAAGGTAAAACACCTGTAATGATCGACCAGACGGGATGGGGGAAAAGGTGATCGTTGGCTGAATCTTGAAATGACAACCTTGAACACGGCTAATGGTGACACCGTAGCGCCGACAGTCAAACCGCTGGTTTTGTCTACTTGGTCTACGAATGCCTTTAATGTTGGTATAATAAATGGCCCAGTCTCCACCACGGATGGTTCGGTCTCCAGTATTGGTGAACGTTATCCTATGCCTGGATGTCCCAGGGTTTATAACATTGTCTAAAACGTCGTATTGGATATTCAGATTCTGGCCAATATAGTCTAATTCACCTTGAAATGCTGATGATGCTGAAATAGAAAGTAAACAAAGTATAGATCTTTTTGTGTCTTTAAATTGCTTTTATAACCAGGTTTTTACAATCTGTTGATATTGTACTCTGCAGATCCACAGTATGGCTGAATTTATTAGTTTTAATTATTATAATACTTAAGGGCTTTAATTAGTAAGTGATGCGTTATATGCAGAATAAATAGAAGAGTTGCAGCCAACAGTAGACAGAGCGGGATTCAATCTTATTGTAGTAATATTGTGAGTAATACATCAGGATAACAAAGAAGTTAAAGAAAATCATCATGACTCCTGGTGATAGTTTGAACAGACCGAAACGCTGAAGCAATCATGAGATTCCTGTCTTTAGTTCTTGTTATTACGATGCTAAATTTTTGAAAGCGTTTTGGTTGTATTCATAACATAACATTGCGTGTGCATGGTAGATTATATACTTTCTTGGAATGAGAAGAATTATTACAATCTGAAAGCCAATATGGTTTCACATTGGAGAAAATATTTCCTGCCACCATTAATTAAAATCGGTAACTAGGGCGTTATGAATATGTGTTGAATAAAATCTACCTCTCCTTTTTGAAAACTTTAAACTATCATAAAGCGACAAATTAATTAGTTTCAGGATATTTTTATCGCTTAACACACAGTCGAACTAAAATGGGAAAAAACTATTTAATTGTTTGTGAGCCGAATTATTACAACTACAACATTCGGGATCTCCATGTATTTTTATGTGTATAAAACGTGTCGACATTTAACATTTTGTTGTCGAACGATGATCGAAATTTCAAACGGCATTGCGCGGGACCCGTGGAATATGTAACTGCCACACAGGCAGCCAATAACCCAAATTTTACACAATACACCCAGTTCTCGAAATTTCACAAATCCGCCGTACATAGCAATGTGACTATAGCATGACAACACAAATATAATAAACACATCCCGCTCTTGTCCAGAGGGCATGTTTTTGCTTCTGACAATGACCTTAGTACTCGAATACTATTCTTGAGTCCGAAGCACAACACAGATTTTACTTTACCTTTGTCAGCAAAAACGACGGTGCTCACAAACAGCAATGTCAATTTGTGCGCCATGGCAGCCATTTTGTTACAGTAGATCCAGACAAACCTTTAAAAGGCTATACAGCACAGCTCGAGACATTCAGTTCACACTGGTTGAAAATTTTCATTTCAAACTTTTAAACTATGACTTTATTTAAACAAGTGTTATTAAGAAGACACCCTGTGGAGAGAGAATGTTTATTTAGTGATAGTTGATGTATTAGCATGATCTACTGTGACAAAAGGTGAGCGTCAAGTTTTAGCTATTGACACGGATTTTTAATGTCATCTTCCGTAATGTGTGCATGAGTTTAGCATAGTGACCCGTTTACTCTAACTTTGTGCGAAAAAAAACAGAAGGAAGAAATTATGTATTTTTTAAAACTTTGTGTCATTGTTTGTTTAAGGGTATATGCAAATAATTTAACATTTCATAAAAGAGCAATCTCTATGCATATTTATATACGTAGTCTTTAGAACCGATCTTGCACTCTCAAACGTGGTCCGTTAGTTCTGGTCCGCCACCAGTTGCGATCGATTGTTTGTGCGAGTATAGGTTTGACATTGCAATTAGATTTCATTTGGCTTATATGAGGCTGATTTCGGCTCATTGTCCCCATCCTTTAGCCAGTTACAGGTTCGTGCTGCTTTATGGGCATAAAGTATATATACGGGAAGTTTCCGTTGCATGTATAGAGCTCAGTTAGTTTCTTTCCGTTTTTCCGCCAAAACAAGGCCAATGCAAAGTA
>JAVFBZ010199233.1:0-13915 GCA_032466195.1 Katharina tunicata | reverse complement strand
ACCAGATGATTATGGTGAACTTACTAGTTTCCTTCGCGAAAAGTTTAACTGGGTTGGCATGAGGAAGGCTTGTACCTGGATTTGTTGCGGTTGAGCCTATAATCAATTGCCCCAGGATGGCCATACATTTTGTATACAGTACAATTATGTGCGATTAAGTGGAAACCGACCCAAATCGAGGAGAACTCGCTGCGTTAGGCCGCTTTCAGAAGTTAAAAGCATAAGTTGTCAATAAAATTGTTCGAAATTGTGTGTAAATTTCAGGTGTTTTTAAGCATTGCGGACATTAGCGTTCACTTGGTGGATACAGGAGTGGTAATAATTACGCCGATCTATCGGATACCTATGTCAATTAAGCGTGGTTGTTACAGATCTCTTCCGTGAATGTCCGAACTATTTCCCAGGAGAAGTCTGATTTAAATGCCAGTGTCAATCACTCCAATCCAGTTTTCAGGGAGATGATGTACCTTGGGACAATACTAAGGTCTTGTAATGAACTGGTGACGGAATGAAATGGCCTTCAGTCCGGTGTGTAAAGAATTGGAATAGGAAATATTTGCTAACACTGCGATGACCCCAATTTTGACGACAATTGGAGCATTTGCAGCTGTTTCACCTACAAGTCATATTGACCTTCAATATACGAGTCACACACACACAAACCTTAAAGAATCTGGATCCACTTAAATTATCATTTTATATATGTGTTGAAACAAAGAATTTGTAGTCAACCCATTGCTACTTGCTGATACACTAATATGGATTTTTCAAAAGGTTGGCAATTTTGTCCAACACCTTAGAATTGCCCAAGAGAAGCACTTCCAAAATGTTATTTTATAACACAATTCTGCCACATTTTTTTTTATCGAGAATAAAACAATGAAATCTCAAAATCACAGACAAATATTTTGTAAGTATGCCTGGTAGACATATTTTTATACTCCCTACATGTATTACTCACCCTTTCAAATGGAATCGAATTAGCCACATGTTTAAAAAACAACTTTGAAACTTTTTATGAAATTGAAAAGTCTAAATAATTGTTAACCATAAAGGTACAACCTTAAGTGCACTCTTTTGTTCAGTATATACATGTAGGTGATATAGTTGTCAAAGGCACAACCTTATCCCCTGTTGCTGATGCCAAAATAAGCAAAATGGCATACGCTTTATGTAATGATACTATATAAACTAAGTTGAAGTACATGTAGTGGTAAACAGGTAAGGCCCGGTTCAAGTTGGGAAATAAACATAGATTCTTGAATTTATTTAATATTGATTTATGTTTGCCTTTGCTGAATGCCAATAAATATAGTGTGCCCTGCTTTATTCATATTATAATGTTTGATAAAGCAGTGGTCGCAAATAATTATTACAGAGTTTTTGTAATGTTTTCAGATTGGACCAGGATCCTGTGTTATTTCATTTAGAGGTCAAATTGTTTCACCAATGTAGGATGAATAACCGTTTTCACAGTTCATTTTGTAGGCCGCTTTGCTCCTTAGTTCAGGATCTTCCAGCTCCTTGTAAGAGAAAATAAAGTATAAACGATTTCAGAAGAACATTTAATATCATTTGAACATTTGAGATGTGGATGATATCCGGAACGACATCATTCCATAGTCACGGTTAACCAACCGGATACGCCAAAGGTTTGATCCGACTCAATCAAAGCTGACGCACAGATCAATCGAGACGTGGCCATGTAATTTATCACGAGTCTTGATTTAGATTATGGGACAGGTTATGTGTCTGTCCGCTGTGCTACTCTTATTTTATAAACTACATATACATTGTAGGCTATATGTCAGTCCACTGCAGCCATGATTAAATTGGTAATGCTATACAACTGTATGCTCTTGTAGTGTTCAAGGCAGGTGTTTGTAGGTTTTAAATCTGTGCTGCAATCTGTAACTATGGATATTATACAGATTGTCTGTTCTTCTGCATGTAAAATGCCACATTAAAATGTACACTGTTTTGAACACGTTGGTAAGACAGAAATAGTTTCAGGTGAGTTTTGGTCACGTTTTAGTTTTATGTTCGTTGAATAGGTTTTCTCCAGTGTGTCCTTATCTTTGATTTCCAGGTTTAAATACTATGGCAAAGAGAGAATGGAAAACTCGGTATTGATCATGTGCTAGGAAGTGAATGCTATCGTGTACGCAGCTTAGTGTTACCATACGCAAGCTTTTCACTAGGACAGATAAACATTTCCTATATTTCCGTGCCTTCAGCTTTCACATTGTAAAGACGATATATTAACACACGTACCTACAACATAAGCCATTTAGGACGCGTTACATACATGCACATTAGTGCTCTGAGAATACGTAATGCTATAAACTGAGTCAATGGACGTGGGTAAAAGACGTACATTACCCTTTCAGATAATAACAGAAAGGTCATGTCAGACATATATATATATAAGGAAATAATGACATTCATGGCGGATTTAACATATCTTCCAAAGCGAGACTTGAAAGGAAAACTAATATGAACCTATTTCAAGACCTGTAATGTTTATGCTCTGGTTATATAGTGACGAGGTCATTGTATTATAACGGTGATTTATGTGACAATGGAACCTAGACGAACTTGACCACATTAGATGTCATAACACAACCCTGTCGAAGATGGAAAAAGAACGATCAGTTCCCTACCCACTTTTCCAGATTATTACCATTGCATGACAACGGTGTATGACTTAAAACAGACTGTAAAAGTTATGACGGCTATATTAAAATTTAAATAAAAAGAGAATATACATGTATAGTGTATAGGCAAAAAAGTCCAACAAAACAGTCAAGTTTCCCGTCGACAACAACACAAATGGGACACGAAGTCAAGATCGACACACGCCGGGAAAGCCGAGTTAACCGTGCTAAACAACCAAACGTACTGTGGTTATTTCATACCTTTAAATACGGAAGGGTGCAATATTCTGAACAAAGAGTGTTAAGTCCGGAAGTGAGATCTACGAAACGCTTATACAAAATTATCTTTCTTATATAATTTTACGGACAGTTCAGTTCGCTCTATTGGCGCCTTCCCCTTTGCACAACCTGTAGTTCAAAGTCTCCCTTTTGTGGTAGTCACATTATTGCCACTTTCCAACACATTTCGTGAAAGAATGATGGTAAGCTAACATTGATGTACAAGATCCAACATGACAACAGTAGTAAATGTCTTTTGGAAAACATGAAACAGTAGATTAAGAAAAAATATCTCATGCAATGCTTTTTGGTGTATTGTTCTACTTTTCTGCAGCTGCTATAACCTATTTATTTTTAGACATTAAAAACTTAGAACAACATACGATATAAAAGATGACAACTTCTGGTTTATTATCCATAACATCTTATGTTATTCTAGATGTGGCGATTTCTAAATCCCTATTAAAGAAGATTAAAAACTTAGACTTTTTAGTAGCATCCCGACTGGATTTAACCTTTCAGCATCCAACATGTCACAATATCGGGATAGAACTTAATGCCATACCACACGAATAGAAAATGTTCCCATAGAAAACTCAATCATAGTTTCTCATAAGTTTAAAGGGGAACATGATAAAATAAAACGTTTTACAGGTTTTTCCTAGCTTGTCTGGCAGATGCCATTTGTTAATATCGATTTGACGTGGCGGGAAGTCATTCTCTAGCTACTCCAAACGGCTGCTAATTGTCAATGCTGCTACTTGCACATATAGCAATATGTTTTACAATACATATATATATTTTTAGATAACGTTCACTCCGATCATGTTTCAGTCATAAGGAAACGCATTGGGCATGCCTTTTTTTAGGGAAAATGATTAAATGCTTCAACTACATGTACATTATTTGTGATCCTCTATTGTTTGTTTCTGGAATCTGATCCCTCAACAGCTAGTTTGGGAGAACGGAATGTTCCTGATAATGTTCTGCTTCTATGCTGTATAAATTGCGACGATATTAAAACATATTTAATTTGTTAACTCGTCAACAGTCAAGCCTTTTACGTAGATGTTGCATTGTTAACAAGATGGCGGAATGTTCAAATTGTTCGGTTCAAAGATATCTCACTCCATATCTAGTATTCTCTTATGAAATCTTACGTTAAACTACACGAAACAGTTAAATCAATTTTCCAACTAAAAGGAGCGAAAATGTTCTCAATAGATTCCAGAGATCACAACACTTTAGTGTTATTCTCTTATAAGCTACGTGAATGGTACTAAGATCAACATTGATCGATATATAGTTTAACGCCTGGTTCATGCGTTCTCTTGGTTTATAAATATGAGGCCTTTTGGTTCAAAAGTAGACTATCATGTCAGAATTTATACATATTCTTTTAATCCGAGTAAAATTGAAAAAAGTGTCCCGGCTCCAACTTCATTTACATCATGATTATGGCTGAAAAAGAGACGAGAATTTCTTAATCAACTTTTTATACCAGTAGGGTTATGTGGGATAATATAACCTGTTCTGTCCACTAATAGATATATAAATTTGGGAAAAGTAAAAATGGGTTAGTTAACTTGGTTCTCATGAAACAAATCAAGGTTTTGCCAAGTAGAATGAACGTTACACATGAATCGTGACTTCAGAGAGATCAATAAAAGGCGTACAATTTATCACCAAACCAGACGCCAAGTGCTTTCAGTGAGAACTTGAAGGTTCATTGAAGTGTTCCTATTCGCTAAAGTTATTTAATTTCACCGTTTGGAGCTCTATTTTCACAGAAGTTTCAATCAATTCCGTACACAGAAAAGTCGATAGAAAATTCTCCAAGGGACTAGTGAAAGCAACTTAACTTCTTGGATTCAGGTCTGTAACTGACAGGTTCAAACTTTTGATTTACAAAAGTGGCAATAGCGTCATTTTAAAAATTCCCTAAAAAATGAGAGAAAAAAAAAAACCTACAAAATAAACAAAAACATTCAAGGTTTCCAAGCTCCATCTACAAAGTCGTTTCTTGTTGAGAGTCCAGTGTAAACTAAGGTTACATCCATTTGTAATGCTTATATGCTACCCATGTACATATTATACAGCACCTTCGAATTGCTAATATCAATTAATCCACCAATCAATCAATCAATCAATACATTTTTCTCATGAATAATAGTACAAAATCAATTGCTTTCATTCTCTGCTTTGATAGATGTACGAGCTGATAAACTGAGATTGACTGCCTAGAAATTCATAATGTCATTATGCCACTTTACTTCAGGCAGTCATTACACCGATACTCCTTCACCTGTTTCATACAATCTTCACATCACATAAGCGTATTGATATCACATGACTATGCAAGATATCGATCTATTTCCAAGCGTGACCTTAATCAGGGCAAATAAAATTGACAAGCTGCTGAAGGATCTTTGTGCTGGCCTTTGTATAGTATACTAATCACCCTGCCGCACTAAGGGGCTTTGGCTTTGCCTTTGAGGAATAAACCAATACAGTTAGGTATTACGGTTAATATGAAATAAATAGCACGGGTATGTAATTTCAAAGTATAGTGCTCTTAGGTCCAAATATATTGTAACGCAAATAATCACAACATTGTGTAAATACTCGCAAAGAGAGTACATACACCTGTACTATATTAAAAAAAACCCAAAGAAACCGAAAAAGCAAACAAGTCTAAAATTGCCTCCAAAATGTGTTTTTGTTGAAAGCAAATTATATGCCATTGTCTTATCTGATGTTTGTTTGCCAGTTTGCGGGAACGGAATGTTCCTGATAATGTTCTGCTTCCGTGCTGTATAAATTGCAAAAATATTAAAACATATTTAATTTTTTAACTCGTCAACAGTCAAGCCTTTTACGTAGAAGTTGTATTGTTAACATGATCGCGGGTTGTTGAAATATTTCGGTTCAGATTATATTTCACTCTATATCTAGTATCCAATAAAGGTCTACCAGCATATCTTATGAAATCTTCTAAACCAAAAAAATATGCCAGTTTCCAACACAATACGTGAAAGAATGACTTATAGAACGAAAGAGAAAGAAAGAATTACTTGAAGAATGATGTTGAAACGGCGCCGATAAGCGATGGTGAACAAACATTGATGTACAAGATCTAACATGACAACAGTAGTAAATGTCTTTTGGAAAACCTGAAACAGTAGAAAAAGAAAAAAAATCATCAGTGCAATGTTTTTAGGTGTATTGTTCAACTTTTCTGCTGCTGCTGCTATAGTCTATTTGTTGTTAGACATTAACTTAGAATATCATAAGATATTATGGATAACAACCAGAAGTTGTCATCCATAATATATTAGGTTATTATAGGTGTGTCGACTTCTAAATACTTCTTAAAGAAGATTATAGACTTAGACTTTAGTAGGATCTCGACTGGATTTAAACAAGATTGTTTAAAACAAATACACCAATGTTAAACATTTATGCTTCTGGTATTTGGTAAAGTTATGGTCAATTTATTTTGATTATTTAATTGCCGCATTTTCTATTTAATACTGCAAACAAATAGATGACATATTGCAAAATGATGTGTTCATATATTGTTTTAGCCCCCAGAAAACCCTTGTCCGATCCCCATTACGTCAAATTGTATATCCTAAACTTTGTTTGGCAAATTTAGAAGTCCGCATGAAAATGAACATTAAACATCTGCTATTATAATAATGTGTTAACAGTTATAACTGCTTATCAACTGACAAATCAATGTGAAAACACCTATCACTATAAAACAATATGTTACACAGAGAAATAAACATTCCACGGTACGACAACATGTAAAACAAATAATGTGTTGTAATACTCAATAATCCAAAAAGAGTTTCCTTAGAATTTAACATTTCGCTTAGTTTTCTGTTTTGCAATTTACATAAGGCTCGTGTTCGAGATAAACCAAAGAACAACAGTGGAGATTGGATTAATGTGATCCATTGTCTAGACTGAACTACTCTAATGCACCAGCCAGTATCAATCATTCTACACCAGCAAGCCTCTAAGTGTTCATTTGTTTAATCCACGAACACAACGAGAGGGACGATATATTAATAGAGAGTCTACTTGACGTTATAAAATTCTTGGTTTCTACCTCCACATTCTAAGTATATATATTATTCCATTTAACCATTGTGTCTCAATAAGCGTTTGCAGACAATTGTTTTTGCCATAATGATGCAAAAATATACATGTTGTGGTAAAGCTGGCGGTGTGACATATATTGGTTAGTTTGTTTGAATGTGCCACCAGTGGCTCAGCCGACTGGTGGTCAAGTATTATACTCGAACCGAGGCGATATTTGTTGAAAGTGTCTCCTATTCTATCACATCAATGGTCTGGAAGTACTGCTGCTCATTTAGGTCAGATCAAAAATGAATGGCCACAATAAACCAGTGTGACTGATAGGTGTGGTGTGCCTTTCCTACTTTGGGGGTTTGTTTTTCGCGGACCAAAACAGATTCAGTAGCAAGGTAAGATAAGATAATTCTTATCCATCACCTAATGTTGAAATGACAGATTGACACACAACAGCAGTAATATTTTGGCAATATTAAATACATGTAAAAATATGGTAAACTTTCTCTATTGTCGTCTTTTGTACAGTGTTTGATAGTTTTAACTCGTTTGTCAATATTCTGGAGCCTGAAACAAAATTTTTTCAATATACGTCTGGTTAATAATCTATTCGAAAAACCCCAAGGAGTTTGCCAAATTATGTGTGAGCCAAATCAAGGCAACTAAGACACATCTAGAAAAGTTTAAAGTTCGACGTCATGAATATTCCGATCATAAACATTCACTGGTCTGCTCAGGTGAGAGGATGGAATGAAAATGGAGTTGCCAATCTTATTTAATCCATATTGTGACAATTTATTGGACGAATAATCATTTTAATTAACGAACACTGTTTACAAATGATTCGCTTATGAAACTGATTTAAGAGTACTGTATGGAATTCGTGTAAGTGCTGTATGAATTACAGCAAATTCCAGTCTGTCATTCCAACTATTCTCCATCAGGCATCTGGATTACATTGATAAATATATAACACAATCCCTAATGTAGTGTAGCTTTATCTCTCCTTGTCAATATTGTTGTGAGAAACAAATTCAAATAGTCGAATTCAAACTGCTGTATCAAGAGTAATAAGTTATTTTCTTTCTTGTCTATACATAGATGGTGTGGGTGAATGAATGTATAGTTACTATCATTGAACCTGAATCTACTACTAGTTTGTGTGTTTTATTCTATCTGCGTGAAATGAAAGTCCACATTTACAAGTAATGGATGATAAGTCTGACAGAGATATTCACCATATCCCACAGACTCGAGTTGGATAAGTTTTCTCACACTACATTAAATTTATTAACATTCTCCAGGTGCTATTTAAAAGTGTTAACTCATAAGAGATAATCAAGCAAATAACTATCTATTCTTTAATTGCAAATCGATTCAAAACAGAAAATTAATGTCAACTAAATGCGACATGTTTTAATCGATTATTTCGAGTGCGTCTGAAATAATCCGATTATAACAATCCGATTTATATTAACTCGCTACGCCATTGCGACAAAGACTTTTTCCGATTTTCTCATATTTCCGATATTATTAATTACAGGCTTTATATTGCTGGGGTCATCAGATGGCCCTATTCTACGACTTCCTGGTGTAGGCCATAGTTAATCCGAAAAATGGCAATACGGCCAAACTGGGATTTTCTGAAGTGTGCATTAGGCTAAACGAGAATTCACAGCCTGCAATAAGTCAACAAACGCAAGTAAGTCAGAATCACAACGTTATTCCAGTTGCAACGTGTTCATTCTAGTCCAGGACTGGTCCTGCAGAGAGTATGTTGTTACTGCTAAATCTATCGGAGAATGTCATGTTAGAGGCAATTATACTTCTTACCAGCATTACCACGAGGTAGCCGTTTGAAGTCCCAGCCCCAAAGTAATAATCAGTTATATGCACTTATTTGGGCTAATTTTGCGTTCAAATAAATCAACAAACGCACGCGAAGAATATGTTATAATTATATCGAGAATCTAGCATTATGATGCCAAGACATCTCAAGCGTCAAATTAAGATTATGTTAAGTTTTAGTCAGTTAATTTATATAAAATATATATCTTTTAAATACAATGTATCTATAGAATATATATCACGTTTGATACAAAAGTAAATTTAGCAATCAGACATCTCGGAAGTATTATAAGTAAAAAAGAATGACATCTCTATTAAAAATGTTCAAGTGGGCAACGGTTAGCTTATGTACCCTGGACTTTATGACCACAGGGTCACGTGTCAATCGCCTAATGCTACCATATGTAATGCTGTTTGTACATGTCCGATTGAAGTAGATCCAGTATATTATCCGAGGATGAGGTCAAATAGAACCGTTGTTACACATATTGTCGACGTACGATTCGTGACTAGGAAGTGAACAAATGCGTTGCTTTGCTGCTGTTTGATTGATTTGTTAGGGCTCATGCATCAACGTGACAAGCGCCCTATAATTTTACAAAACGAAACCCAGTCTAGACGACTAAGATGGATTTTACGAAAGTTTTACAAATTTGTCCAACACCTCATAATTACCCAGGAGAAGCACTTCCAAAAGCATTCCGGCTATATAGACCCTGCGGTTTTCCGCAATTTAAATTTCGCAGATATGTAAATACTTTGTGAACTTAAAATTTTGTTCATAGACCTGATTGGTATAAGTCCCCAACTTTGAAATGGACACCTTTTCTGAACTGGTAATGTTTCTGAATGATGCATTGATTTTAGCCTTGTTTAAACATCTTTGATCTTGCTACAATTCATTTTCAGAGATAAAATGAACTTAACTATCGGACCAGATGATTATGGTGAACTTACTAGTTTCCTTCGCGAAAAGTTTAACTGGGTTGGCATGAGGAAGGCTTGTACCTCGATTTGTGGCGGTTGAACTTGTAATCGATTGCCCTCGGATGGCCATACATTTTGTATACAGTACAATTATGTGCGATTAAGTGGAAACGACCCAAATCAAAGAGAATCAGCTGCGTTAGGCCGCTTTCAGAAGTTAAAAGTATAAGTTGTCAATAAAAATGTTCGAATTTGGGTGAATTTCAGGTGTTTCGAAGCATTCACTTGGTGAATACAGGAGTGGTAATAATTACGACGATCTATCGGATACCTAGGTCAATTTAGAGTGATTGTTACAGATCTCTTCCGTGAATGTCCGAACTATTTCCCAGGAGTAGTCTGATTTAAATGCCAGTGTCAATCACTCCAATCCAGTTTTCAGGGAGATGATGTACCTTGGGACAATACTAAGGTCTTGTAATGAACTGTTGACGGAATGAAATGGCCTTCAGTCCGGTGCGTAAACGATTGGAATAGGAAATACTTGCTAACACTGCGATGACCCCAATTTTGACGACAATTTGAGCATTGCAGCTGTTTCACCTAAGTCATATTGAACTTCAATATACGAGTAACACACACACAAACCTTAAAGAATCTGGATCGATTTAAATTATCATTTTATATATGTGTTGAAACAATGAATTTGTAGTCAACCCATTGCTACTTGCTGATACACTAATATGGATTTTACAAAAGGTTGGCAATTTTGTCCAACATCCTAGAATTGCCCAAGAGAAGCACTTCCAAAATGTCATTTTATAACACAATTCTGCCACATTTTTTTTTCGAGAATAAAGCAATGAAATCTCAAAATCACAGACAAATATTTTGTAAGTATGCCATAGACATATTTTTATACTCCCTACATGTATTACTCACCCTTTCAAATGGAATCGAATTAGCCACATGATTAAAAAACAACGTCTCAGAAACTTTGAAACTTTTTATGAAATTGAAAAGTCTAAATAATTGTTAACCATAAAGGTACAACCTTAAGTGCACTCTTTTGTTCAGTATATACATGTAGGTGATATAGTTGTCAAAAGCACAACCTTATCCCCTGTTGCTGATGCCAAAATAAGCAAAATGGGATACACTTTATTTAACGATATATAATGCCATGATACCGGTCAAAGACTATGTATTATGCTAATAAACATCACTACATCAACTGTAGTATACACTCGAGTATGGGGCGGTCTAATGATACTGAAAACATAGCGACAAATCAAACTACATGTATGTACATTGTAAAATCTATTTTACGTCCTTACTTCATGATCAGGTACATTGCACATAATCTGTACAAGGGCACGTGTAGACAGCTTGGACAGAACTGTTCTAAGTTCAACTATAAGCTTAATTCACTTGCAAATATTTATTCTGGATAGGAAAAAAGAAAACATGCAAATAATGATTTAAAACAAAGAGTATTGGTATCAAAAGGGGTTAGGTTCTAATAAAGATAGTGCTGACGTAAACACAAATAATATCTTAAGTAAAAAGTCTGGTATTTCGCACCGTTCCTAGTAAGCTTCAATTGTAGTGCTTTTAAATATTTCACCAATCTTGATTGGAACTCAGGCATAAATCAAACCTGATATCTTTTTATTTCTGAACATGTGGAAAAAGAGAGAAAAATCGTTTTCCTCCAGAGAAAGATGTCCGAGTATATAATCGGGTGGTATGTTTATGGAGATCAACCATTTAAACTTAGTTGTGAAAGTAATATATACGAATTTAGCTGCAAAACAGATTCTAGAATGAATAAATGTTTGCATAGACTAAAGGTTTTCGCATTCTGTTATTAATAAATGACTGTTTGGGGCTATGGTCCCAAAGGAGTAAAGTGATTAACTTAAGCTAGATGAAGAGTCCCCGGTAAAAAATAGTTTATGTCAAGTCAAATTTGTATCACAGTGATCCAGACTTCGTAGGGCTTGTTTATAATGGCTCTAGTATGCTCCACGTATCAGGTTTCCATACCAATTGCCACAGCCAGCGCCTAGCATTGAAATGCTGTGATTTAGATGTAATCAAGTGTTATTATTTTGACAAAGTAAATTATTCTTCCTGAGAATCTTTGTGAATCATTAATTAATCAAATTACGGTTACTTCTCAGCTCATTTTCTACCGCGTCTATTCGAGGCGGCTGCGTTATAGCATATCTATCACATATATAAGGTAAAGTACATGTACTTTATATGACGAATGCTTAAATCATATTCATGACAATTTCCAAACTATATATACTAAGTATAAGTACATTTAGTGGTAAACAGGTAAGACCCGGTTCAAGTTGGGAAAAAAACATAGATTCTTCAATTTATAGAATATTAAATTATGTTTGCCTTTGCTGATTGTCAATAAATATAGTGTGCCCTGCTTTATTCAGATTATAATGTTTGATAAAGCAGTGGTCGCAAATAATTATTACAGAGTTTTTGTAATGTTTTCAGATTGGATCAGGATCCTGTGTTATTCATTTAGAGGTCAAATTGTTTCATCAATGTAGAATGAATAACCATTTTCACAGTTTAATTTGTAGGCTGCTCTACTCTTTAGTTCATGATCTTTCTGGTCCTTGTAGGAAAAACAAACTTGTGCAAACGATTTCAGAAACACATTTAATATCAGCTCACGAGTATAAGCTTGTTTAGTCTGTGAAACTTATCATCTTCACTTTTAAGTAGTGAACGTATCGTCCACATATCTCTTACAGTTTATTTGGGCTGTATTGGCTGTAGCTGTTTTTATAAATGTTCGTCCTGTTGAGGTTTTGAAATTAAAATTTCATGCGATATTGCCATTTCCCCTTGATAATGGAATAAGTTCGTTCCGAAAGCTAGGAAAATTGAA
This sequence comes from Katharina tunicata, assembly GCA_032466195.1. Classification (NCBI taxonomy): domain Eukaryota; kingdom Metazoa; phylum Mollusca; class Polyplacophora; order Chitonida; family Mopaliidae; genus Katharina; species Katharina tunicata. The sequence continues at coordinate 1,177 of JAVFBZ010199233.1, read as the reverse complement.
ATTATGTTTAATGTTTTTACTGTTTATGTTTTATTCCAGACTAAGTAAAACCTCTTAATATCAGCATCTTTAATATATCTATTTACTGCATTGATTCGCATGGGTTAGTATGCTAATGTTAGTATACAGATGAAAGAGATCACGAAGCGATCATAATCTGAAAGTAGAGATTACAGAAGACCATCGAGTGTGTCAATAAATAGATGGAAATAATAATCAGTGAAGCCTCCAAGTTAAATGAGTGTACAACTGCATACCAACATTCCAAAGCGTATTTGAGATGTGGATGATATCCAGAACGACATCATTCCATAATCACTGCTAACCAACCAAATACGTCAAAGTTTGATCTGACTCAATCAAAGCTGACACACATGTAATTTATCACGAGTGTTGATTTAGATTATGGGACAGGTTATGTGTCTGTCCGCTGTGCTACTCTTATTTTATAAACTACATATGAGTTATATGTCAGTCCACTGCAGCCATGATTAAATTGGTAATGCTATACAACTGAAGTGTTCCAGGCAGATGTTTTTAGGTGTTCAATCTGTGTTGCAATCTGTAACTATGTATATCATACAGATTGTCTGTTCTTCTGCGTGTAAAATGCCACATTAAAATGTACATTGTTTTGAAAACGTTGGTAAGACAGAAATAGTTTCAGGTGAGTTTTTGGTCACATTTTAGTTTTATGTTTGGTGATTAGGATTCCTCCAGTGTGTCCTTATCTTTAGTTTCGAGAATTAAATACTATGGCAAACCAAGAAAGGAAAACTCGGTATTGATCGTGTGCTAGGAAGTGAATGCTATCGTGTACACAGCTTCATGTTACCATACGCAAGCTTTTAACTAGGACAGGTAAACATTTCCTATATTTCTGTGCCGTCAGCTTTCACATTGTAAAGACGATATATTAACACACGTACCTACACCAGAAGCCCTGTAGGGCGCGTAACATACCTCTACATTAGTGCTGTGTGGATACGTAAAGCTATAAATTGAGTCAATGAACGTGGGTGGCTGATGAGGGGGTCACGTGAAGAAGGTTTATGTAAAATACGTACATTGCCCTTTCAGAAAATAACAGAAAGGCCATGTCAGACATATATATGAGGAAATAATGACATTCATGGCAGATTTAAAATATCTTCCAAAGCGAGACTTGAAAGGAAAA
>JAVFBZ010199222.1:0-13915 GCA_032466195.1 Katharina tunicata | reverse complement strand
ATGTATGTATGTATGTATGTATGTATGTATGTATGTATGTATGTATGTATGTATGTATGTATGTATGTATGTATGTAAGTAAGATGTATGTCTTTTTTTTTACATGGATTAATTCCTTATTTTTTCACTGTATAAAACAGGTATATAGCCTTGTTCTTGTAAATCATCAGGAAATTGTTCTGTAAATGAACTGGCATTCCTACATGTTCAGCCTTTACCTGGATAAAAATTCGCTAGTTCTACCGTGAGCCTTTGTAGCTCAGTCGGTTAGAGCGTTGGCCATGCAAGCCAGAGACCCGAGTTCGAATCCCGGTGGAGGCAAGCAAAACTTTCCTACTCTACATTTATACAAAAATATATATAATGTCTGTAGGTTGCCTTTAGCGACTCGAGATCCAGATCTATCCAGAAGCTTGTTTCTGATAATTTATCTAGAACATGGGATGATATATCGGTTTTAATATGTCGATTTGATAATTCTTTACACCAATATATATTCCACATTTAGATTTGTCTTTGTTTTGATATGGTTTCATCGTGACAAATCCTGCTGTAAAAATACAGTAATTGTTACATAACATGTAGCTTATGCTTATCGTCATATATAGTGTTTTATTCTATATTATTCTGAATAGTGTTTCTCTATCAGTATCGTGTTATGTGGATCTATGTGGATAAACCTAGCTCACAGCTAACATGAATTGCAGTAAAGGATGTGTGAGCTAAGCTTTGGCGTTGCTATAAACAACGGGATTGAAGTCATTCCTTGATCATGACTGGAATAATGATGGGACATGGCCCAGCATGTAGGGGCCGACCGTGACCCAGAAGTTTCGCCTTGTGAACGAGAGGCTTTGCGGCGGATCCAACCTAATCAAGCCGAATTCAACGCACACAAGGGACCCTCTGATTGTCTTTGGACGGGCTCCAATCAACCTTTCCAAAGTGGTTCAAGTCTTGCACGGGATAAAACTAACTGACCAGCTGTAGTGCAGAGAAACGATAACTCTTCAGCTAATTGATTTTGGTAAATTTGATCCGCTAATAAGGGACAAGTTGGACATCTAGTGCTCCAGAGATTTCCTCAAACATAGCACAATGAAGTTATACAACAGGTCACCAAGCCTGATTTGTTAAGGCGCCACGCCCAAATGTGTTTGGTTAACCCTCATAGTCGACCATTTCACAAATGCGACAACAAGGTGACCATTTCAACAACAACAAAAATTGTCGGAAAAGCGGCCATTGTTACATCTATGATAGAACCGTAGCCACGTATATATATAATTTCACTAGATGTTCGCCATAGCGATTTCGCATCATAGATTACAGCTGCATTTTAAACAACACAATAAAAATGTTAAGTTATGATCGAACGTAATGCTTATTTCGTTATATAGACATACTATATATAGCCACGTTAGTTATGTTATTAGTGATGATGTTGGGTTTATAAAACAAGTACCATTTGTAAAAATAAGGTATTGTTTTTTTATTATGTTATGGTTATTTTTCGTTTAAAATGTAACAGTTCGGCTGTTTGTTTCACACTGACGCACAAAGTATACCAGTAGCTATAGGAGCTTTAATTGTTCATAATAAATAGGTTTATTAATGGGCGATGAACTTAACTCACAAAACGTATCACATCTGAGTTAACTTTGTCACGATTTTTATTATGACATACATCTGCCATGATGTGGGTCTAAAACCTGTTACTAAATGGCGCGGAAGACTTTTAGAAAGTGAAAATATATCACCACTTAAGGTAGAACATATGTTGATCTACCCAGCCCTTGGCACAGGCTGTGAACGTACTCTCGTGGTTTTAAACATAAACTGAACATAAAATCGAGAAGCGCCAGTCGTATTTTACAGCAATCCTTTGATGGGGAAATGTGTACATATAGGCATATTGGTTCTAATGGCTATTTATGCCCAATCTTTTCTAGCTATTATAGCCTCTTTAAGGTCAATTCAAACGCTTTGCTGATAAGTAAAACTATTTATTACACCGCCTGTTGCACTGATAAAAAGAATGCGCGTAAATTTTAGGCAGTTGTTTTAAAATAAGCACACGCAAACTTAGTTTTCTTCATAATCGGCCTTCAATATATGCCAAAGTAGAAATAGAAACGTCTTTATCCAATGCGGTTGTGCGGTTATATTATATTTTTGTATAAATGTAGAGAAAGATGTGGTTCTATTATATATATATTCAAAGCCCGGTCTTCAACTATAACACACGATATATTGGATTGTTCCTTATGTATTCGAATTTTACAGTCAAATTCAAACTTTGTATATGTACTCAGTTAGAAAATAAAAGGTCTCTTTCCATTGCAGTTGTCGGATTATATCTCTAAATTTAGATTAGATATATGTGATATAACAACTTTTACGTAACAAAGACCACAGATATTAAATGTTGTCCCTGGTTTATTTTTTTTACCCCGTGGTGAACAGGGTCTAGATCTTACTCACTCTCTTTTTGGCGCTTTTGTTGTTGTTGTTGTTCTTGTTGATGTAACACTAACTAAATGGACTATTTCTCTGTGAATAATGTTAGGACTGTTCTGAAAATTGGGCAATATATATCTGATAGTACTACGCAAGTCATAACGCAGCCGGAATTTTCAATTTTACCATGGTTTTCTTAAAAAGCGAGTTTATAAATGCACACAGCACAAAATGTCAAGACTTTGAGGCATATTTTAATAATACATGCTTCAAAGCCTTCAGCCACATGATTCGTATTTGCTGCAGGCCACGGGGTGTGTCTCGCAGTGCGGACTTGTTTTTTAACTTTTGTAGACAAACCAGGCTATTAATTCGTTGAAGCCATAAATGACAGAGTATCTTTCCAATCCTGTTGTCCTGGTATATTTTAAGATTACAAATCCATGGTATGAAATATGACAAACATAAGTAATACCGCCGATGTACAATGTAGTTTTCCAGTTATTATGGCTTTTGTTTGGTCGACAATAATCGATAATTATTATCGGAAAGTTTCTTGTTTGTCATTTTGTTATAGTCTATCCGTATTTTAAAAAGCCTACAAAACGTTAAAGATCAATGACGATGCCACCTACGTTAATTTCAAATGAATGACACCACGCCTGGACCAGTTTGTTCAGCTTGCCGCATAATGAATCATAATTCGATCCCGTGTAATAAAGCCGAATGTTTAATCAGGCGCTTATGGAAAAAGTTCTAGTTAGTTTACATTATTGACTAAAGAGAGGTGATACTGAACACAAACCATGTCTTTTCTTTTCTTTTCCAAAATCTGTATACAAATACTGTTAAGTTTTAGGGTTAAATATTGTTTTTATAGGTCAGTGCGATAAAATCCATGGAATAAATTTAAGAAAGTTGCAGTTTTCAAGCTTGGATGTATAGTTCAATTTAAAATTTAATAGCTTTTCCTTCAGTATAACATGTACTCGCTTTAAGCAGACAGGGATTTTTAAACATTTTTTTGCAACATTAGTCGGTGTGAACAAATGAAAGGAATGCTACTTTGGTCCGGTTGTTCTTTTAACCGTAGTATAAATAACAATTGTAATAGACGAAACGGCATATTTCACAGTTAGTAGATATACAAATTTATATTCATATCTCGTAAAAAATGGTTGCCATGCCTATTATGGTTTAACGGTGGTAGGGGCTTTACCAAATATGGCATATTTCCAGGCGAAGATAGTCAATCAAATTCCTGCTCAATGAAAGTCATTTTATTGTTGATAAAGAAAATGCAATTTACTCATTAAAGAGGATGTCAGCGACAGATGCTCGTTGCTTTTATTGTTGCCAGTTTAGTGCTTGGACTTTAGTGCTCCGGAGACTATATGTGACTTTGCCTTCCATAAATTGTGATTGATTTGGGCTAAGGTTTGGTGATTGTAATCGACGGCTCGCCTGAGAGAATTTGAGTGGCAGCAAGGAAGTCGGCACAGCGAATCGTCATCTCGATCAATCGCCCATGCCCTTAGAGATTTCATAGTAATTAGGACTGTTATAAAGGCTCGTGCCAAACGATGACGACCAACAAGATTAGAAGAGTCCCTCACCCAGAGGTAGTAAGGGGATCTTTCCCAGATACACGTGGGGGAATTAGGGAGACCAAGGGCTCGACAAGATGATATGGCAATATTTCCCATCATAGCTGCTATTTCATCTGACAGGAGCTTGATAATTATGCTGTCATGTAAACGACAAGGAATGTTCATCCGTTAGTCTTGTATTATTCCCTAATTCTCCGTCAAGGCCAATCAACCATTTCAGATATAGTTCCAATACATTTGAAACTGTAATGTGTCAGATAATGCTCTTCAACAAGTTCAGTTAGTGTTACAATACGCTGGAAGCTATGTATTAGGAAAGAGAAATAGAACCATTTACATGGACCGAACTTTAACTTCACGATTACACATTTCATATCACTTTTCATCTCTCAATTCTTGTTAAAACTATTCTTGATAAAACACAAAAAATTAGACCTAAAAGTGTTGGAGCAATATTCAATAATACAAGCTCTACAAATATGTTACAAGGAATACGGAAGGTAACGTAGTCTCAAAACAGGTGCATTGCCGATTTAAGAGAACGGACAATACTTAAACAGACGAAAGTGAAACATGCCAATGTCCTCCATGCTCTAGATCTATTTTGACGAGTTAACATGAGTATAGTCAAATCCCTGCACCTATAATCCGCATACTATATAGATTTGTGATCGTAAATACAATGTTCACTTTTCAGTTACGGAGAGAAACAAGATGAAAATAAAACAAAAGCTTTTTACCCGGGGTTGTGGTTTTTCCCCTTAGAGAGTCTAACTCGAGTACACTCCACCGAAAATAATCAAGGCAGATATCAAGGAAATCGCATTAGGAAGTCAGTTTTATTTAATTAAGCATCTGGAAAAAACTTACTGGTTGGGAGATGTTGCTGGGGGTGAAGAAGGGATCGTCCGGCCCTATTTTATTAAGTCGTAACTTTACATCTCAGGATAAGTTGTTTTCTATTAAACATTTGCTTCTTGTGTTATTGAATTTACGGTCAGGGTAAAGATGGAATTATAAAAAATAAAATAAAAAATTCAGATGAATACATGTATAGCTATCTAGATGTATTGGGAATTGTTTTAACATTTCGATAAACCGTGTTCTAATAAGACTCTGGATGCTTTGTGGATTGATCATAGTAACATCAGATGGACGAAATGGTAATCTTGTGAGTGGTGGGAGATATGGAGAGAGATGTAGGATTTGTCCAGGCTCTATGTGGCTATGTGGCAGCGCTGATGTACTAAACATGTCAAGTCCCCGTAACATAACCGTAAACCTTGTAAACCCGACTAGTGTTATCAGTGTAGGCAGCAATTCGTGTAGAACTCTCCTCTGAGGGTTGCGGAGGCGAAATTGTATTCAACGCACGCGCGGCGTTAACGATCCAATCCGGAATGAAGCCGAGCTCTCGGCCACCGAAGCAAACACTCCGCTCTATATCTCGAAAGGCACAGGAAAGCAGATTTAACCAAATACATGGTCCAACATATATAACATAGGGCCGTGTATAGTCAAGTAAAATGTACAAGTATTCTTAATATCATTAAATTGCCAAATAAAACTGAGGCACCAATCATAAAGGATTTCAACCGATATAAAGTTTCGAACATAGCGTGCATGAAAACATAATCACCATTAGCAGGACGTCCAACATATAAACATTGTGAACGGGCATAGCTTATTGGAATACAAAAATAATTTTCTTGGGGCCCATAAATTGCGATTTAACCTACTGAGGTGATATTATCGTGAGGTAAAGTTGAACACTAAAAATACTAATTCACTTTTAAGTTTTGAAAAACTACCCAACAGGAAAGAAGTACGACTAAAACTTGATAAATTATCTTACTATCATTTGTGAGTCAATGAAAATTAAACCACTAAAAGTAGAAAGGTAATATTCAAAATTTATCAAAATTAAAATACCAATGATTGTGAGAGAGGTTCTAACCAATCACGAAAATGTTAAGCATTTCATTGGATAATAGTCATTACTTTTAACCAAAATTCGCCAATGCTTCCAGACATACACAATATTAGAACCACTATACAGCTTCTTGGAACCAACACTTATTCATATTATTTTCATTAATATAACAATATATATTTTTGAACAATGAATTTTGCACCAAATTCATCAAACTGCAAATATTAGATTACGAAATTGATAGCTTATTTGAGGTCGAGGATAATATGCTTATGTTAGGTTTTCCTTAAACATCCATAACATCGCCAAGTATTCAACATTTTATTTCTACAATGGCTTGCAAACATAACTACATGTCGTATTGCAATTCGCAGTTAACAAAATATTCTAGGGCTTGTTTGGGTCTTGTGAAGGGATTCCTTTACTGATGTCTTCTCACAGCAATTTGCTTAGAACAGTGGAAATAATGTGTAGCAAAATGCAGAAGTAAAAATATTATTGGGGCTATTTTGCGCATAATTAAGCCAATTTTCACAAATTTGACACCATAATAGCAGATGGTGTGCAATTGTACGCCATGATAAAGCTGTGAACAGGTTGTCTGGGGAAAACATCGTGTCAAAGACGTTCCAATAAATTGTCCTAAAAGTTTGAATACAAAATGGAAACTTCTTTAAAATCCCATTTGGGTTCAAAGGGAATATATAATTTCACGAATGGTACGGGAAATTGGTAGTTATATACGATTTGAAAAAAACGTATCTTTTGAAATCCCACCAGAGTGCAACATTTATATGTCCAAAAACATGTCATGTTGTTAGTGTACTTTCTGTAAAGCATGATTGACGGCCAAGAGGACGCTAAATTGTAAAGCCAAGATTTGTATCATTCTGTAACCACTGCTCACGATATAAGACAAGGAAGTCTCAATGAATCCGCCTTGGGGCCTGGCTTGTCGAGATGGCAAAGGATAGAGACTAGAGTGCTAGGGACAAGCCACTTGATAACTCCGGAAAACTATTTATATTGGGGGTAAACGAGACAGACTGTATTATCTCTGTGTCCACTTACGACGTCCTTACTTTGCCACTTGACCTAGCTACAGCTTCAAGCAACTCTCCAATTGCTCATTGTTCAAGACTGGCAATCGCAGAAAATAAAATTGCCGAGCTAAAACGGCGAGAGTCTAGGGGCCAAGCTGCCAATTTAGACCTAATACAGCTTAACACAATTTAGAACGAGTGGAGGGTAAGGTAATGAGCTTGAACAAGGAGGGTTTCTGTCCAACGCCATGAGATGTCCTAGGAGACAGGAATTGGTTCAAATAGAGGCGATTAGTAAGGCTCTCGTCATGGAGTTCTGGTGATAATCCCCAGCCGATTGCGACAACACTTGAACCATCGTTAAAGTCGATAGGATACCAAAACAACACGCCAAAAACAAAGACAATGATCGCGTGACATGGCCAGAACGACCAAGGGCAATGATCGCGAAGGGATAAATTAAAAACTGAGTTAATAAATTGGTTAATATTTATAGTATCCTCAAACAGTTGAATTTGAATTTATATCTTTTATCGCATGTTAAGATAACAACATTGTTAGTTTCGGGTCCATGTATTAAGTTGAGATGAATCAGGGTAACACATTACATTAAAGGCTCTTTTCCTTATTTTTATCCTTTTCTAAGCATTTTATTCAGTTTGCAGCTCTATATTGTGTAGAATTGTCCAAATGAATCGATAAACCCAGGACGATTTGGTGAAGGAAAGTTTCTATGTCATGACAAGAGCTACGACATGCAATATCAACCCCTTTTTCAAGAGCTACGATTTGTGTTATATCAACAGCAGGGTAAATTGAGATGCACGCCGAGAAAAGCATGCTGAAAGCCAAACATTCTCAATAGCAATAGTACAGTTATGTTGATCATACGATTCTGTAAACATACTTAAAACGATGCATTATTCGTTTCAGTATGATTTGAATAAATCCAGAGAGCTTTGTTTGAAATTACTTGTAAACTACATCACCAAATATCAGTCAAAAACAGCAAAAGCAGCAAAAAAACTAAAAAAAACAACCCTAAATGTATTGCTTTCCTATATTCCCTTCAGTGATTTCATACGTTATCGATCCCTATGAAGCTTCAATGAGTACTATTATGACAATGTACAGACTTTTATAATATTTCTAAAGTAAATCTGTTGATTTGTTGGGGAGAAACTATTTAAATTGTTGTATTCCTTATTTTGGCATTTAGTGTAAAATATACATGTAGGAATAAAGCGAACACACCTTTGCGATAGAATAATTTAACGATTTGCGCCTCATGAATTTTAATGTAGTTTATTCAGCTAGTATATAAGGTACAATGGATGACATACAAAAAATATGGTACATTGGGTCTTTGATAAACAACCAGTGGGAAAATATTTGCATTTCCCAGTCGTATTATCTATAAATGTGGGCTAAATTCAATAGGTTGAATTTTCTTTCGTGATGCTAAAAGTCAGTATATTAAATACCCTGAAAAAATCGAAGTGTTTTATACACGGGCACGTTATTGACTAATTGACCTTAGTACCGAAGAGTTAGGCAAATGCCAAGTCTAGCTGACACTTTGAGTTGACAGGTCCCAAAGCTATTGTCCAATCAATTATTAGTACTGTCAGTTGAACAGCCTCATGAATATTCATGAACGTCACTTGTGTCTGTGTCCTCTAAGCGAACTTACGGTCGCATCTTAGACAATGGTAAAATATGATATATAATAAAATGCAACAATAATAATACTTATATGGAAGTCGACACCAGCCATTGTTTTTTAATCATAATAGAATTATTGGAACCGTTAAATGGTCGTTTGTTTGTTTTGTTGTCCAACAGTTTTACGTCCTTTGAAAGTCTATTTAACTCGTATCACGGCAGGCTACCCAAATTTGTCAAGACACCCACGCTATAGGATAACTGATAACAAACAAGACATCACGTGACGAAAACCAGGACATCACAAGATGGCTTACCTGGACACAGGAAGCTAAAAATCCAACCACCCATCAGAACATTTAAATAAAATTACTTGCTACACTGTACATAGAGCAAAACATTTTTTTGTTCATGTCAAAAGTATGCGAGGAATGCGTTTGGGTAGTTTTGAATTTGATTTCACACGTGTGGCATATATTATTTCCGATACAGCTTATATAGGACGATCATGCCGTCCTGTGGCTTTTTAATCAGTACTGTGTTAAAAAGCCACAGTACAGAATGCTGTAAAATTAACAACTTTGAACTAATTCGACAAGGTTGCCTGTCATATCGTCAGTGTATTGTCATAGCTTTTTTTACACTCGTTGTACTGCCAGGCATATAAATGAGTGAATACACCTGAAATATATTTTAACACCCCCGACTACATGCAGGTAAACATAAATTGAAAATTATATGCTGTTCACAACGTTTGTTAGACTTCGCGTTAACTTATGAAATACATGGAGGAGCTAATCAAAACAATATGCAATTCTTAGACAACATCGAGATATAAATCAATATGGTGGTTCCCAATCTAGTAAATGTAGTAATTCAGATTAATTTTTTTCGGAATCATATGTATGGTAAATGGCACGTGTTTGCATCCCGTTAGAAGTGTGCGAATGTTCCCGTCTCTTCGTTGATTAAAATGAATTATATGTGATACACGTGTAAAAGGCAGCAATTATGTAACAAACATTGTATATCCAGTTTACTTCAGGGGGCCGTTATACATTTCAAAAATCGATAGTTTAACATCAAGTAGCAAGCAACATTAGTATTATTATATTTTGTCTCGCCATGTTCAGGTGGTACCCTGTTATTGTTTTAACGTATTAGATCAGGTGACTAGCTTTACGTGACAGAGTATAGTAACTATGATTAATGACAATCATAATTAGAACTAACGAATCTTAGGCCTTCATTCTGTAGCCTCCGATTTGAGAATACCTTCATTCATTCTTGTGTTGATCAGTTTGTCTTCGTTCAAGTCTGGAATAAACGTTGAGCAGCATCAAGTCGAACCTAGGTAAGAGGCACCATAGATTGATTTCTTTTCCATGACAGACATCTTTGGGGTAATGGGGAAAATGGTCCAACTTTACAAAGGGCCATAATTTGGACCCCTCAACGATCGTAAGTACATATCAAATAGACCCCCCAAAAATGGGCCCCACATACAGCAAAAACAGGAATTTTAATCTTATATTTGGACATTTATTTAATCATTTTTTGGAGTATACATAGTGCAACATTTTCTGAACTAGAATATTTTTTATCGTAGCCTTTTCATCCCACAAACTGCAAATAAAGAACAACAAACACCAACACAATAATGAACCATAGTGTCATGTATACAAGACGTAATGATCGAAGGTTAGCCATTGTCTGAGCGAACTTTGGACATCAGTTGGCCTCACCTTGCCCTGGTTCTTTCGAAAAAGAAATTTAATTTGTCTTCAAGCTGTAATATTCGTTTAATATATTGCGTTTGTATCAACCTAACGTTATTTGACTTGTTCATGTATCTGGCCGTTATACGTTAAATTTAAGATTTTAACTAAGCTTCAGCTAAAGGTAAATTAGTATTAATGGTTGTTTTAAATAAAATATAATCTGAAATCACACAAAATGTTGAGTATTAGTTTGTACACATATTCGTAATCGGTACCTGCCTAAGGGTATTCTCAGACTGGCAATATTTATCTTACAAAAAGAAAAAAAGATTTGAAGCTGAAGTAGTAGACCTATGAACTAGTATTTCTGATTGGAAATGGCATTGAAAACAGGTATATATGAAGCAGGTAGTAGCAACCCAGTATCTACTACCTGCCACTGTCTTATATTCACTACCTGTGCTGTTGACTAAAGGTAAACCTTGTCACAGGTGTGCGGGTATTGTCAATAGGATCACAATTTTCAAGTTGACATAACTTTCTCGAAACGACCTTCCACGGCTCAGGCCACATACTTCGTCTTTGCCAACGCCTCTGTAGTAAAAATATAAAAGGCAGGGCAAATATAGGTGACAAGTTTTCATGATTTATAGGGCTGTGTGCCTAAAGAAGATGGGCATAAAATGGTGTCATTGAGCAGTTTCTCAGGTGGTAGCTAAAACCGGCCTTGTATGCTCGGTGATTTTAGGACAGCTCCTTTGTTCCACTCTAAGAAGATCCAAACAAACTTGATGACAGCCTCTAAGGAACTCTTGACCCAAAAGAGAAAGTCACCAGCACGGGACAAGAAAGCTAAAGGTATTTAGCTTCCATTGCGGGTCATAGTGGGTGGGCCCGGGTTAGTGGCTGACAATGGTGCCGATTGGTGTACAATGGGCCCCGGTGCTTTACGATCTATTTACTCACAATGATGGGCTGTCATTAGACGGTTGATCCCCGAGAAACTTCAACACAAAACGTGCCTTGGTGAGCTGTTGACGGCATTTGTAAAGCTCTTTGTGATATTCATTAAAAGCTTTATCACTCTATTCGGACCGTCCTGAAAGACAGATGAATTACGTACGGGAGGCAGTGATATATGATCGGGCATGGCCGCTTGTGTTCCTACACTTCCACTCTTAAAACTCAACCAACTGTGACGTTCAGTTTTTGGCATCGCCTTGCTTGGCACACAACGACGCTACGTTCAGGTAGCTAATAGGGTATAAACACCACCTTAAATTTACCAAGCTTGGCAGCTTTATAGCATTGCCTTTCGTGGATATATATTACAAATGAATGTCCTTATTTTATAAATGTATTCAATCATTGCTCCGTTGAAACAACGGCTGATATTTATTGATAAATGTTACATGAATAGTGCCAAACCAAGGAATATGACGGTTGCCATTATCAAGTTTTAAACGCGTAACAAAGCTGGTTACATCGAACGTAAGCCTATGAATCGAATTTAAACCAATAAATATTACAAGCTGCATGAAATTAACACAATTAAAATGCAAATCTCCCGATCATCAATATGGAAGAATAAATTTGAGTGTACGAGGTACTCAAGGCGAAGCACTAAGAAATCATATTGTTTCCAAATTGGATCTGTTATTTTGTATTATTTAATATTTACTTTTACAGCTTTGTTCCGACAATTACAAACACAGCTTGCTTATCAAACACTGAAAATTAGCAATACCGACCTCTGTATGTGTAGTACAAAAACAAAAATGCTTCTTTCTATTCAGGAAAACAGTTTTCATATCTTCGTTTTATAAACTCTATACTTCACCATGTTATGAAAATGAATTAACATGTTATAACTATTAATTCTCTTCGGGATATAACAAATCCACCCAATTTGATTCCCGCCTGATCCATGTTATTTATATGATTTGTATTCGTGTGTTCTTATTTATTGGTAAATCAATTAATTCAATTCAATTCAATTCAAATATACACTTTTATAATTTTTGCTTTTTAAACATTAAACAAATTTTTTTTGTTAGGATTTCATTTTTCACATTATAGTAGTTACCGACGTAGTAAAAATCAATTGAAATATATGGCGTAAATTTCACAAAAGTATTTTACTTTTTGTTGGTGATATTTCTCTACGCTGATAGAGTCATAACGAAACTCACGGCCTTAACTCCTTTCTGCATCTCCGTCTTAAAACTCATTGAGTGGAATGGAGATAAATGGCTTACGTTTCCTTAACAATGAACATCAGATGTGAGCCAGCAGATAGCATCTGTGGCGACGGGTGATAGCGCAATTATCTCCAACAATCCGAGACAGCCATATAAAGTTTTACTGAGCGCCCTATTATCAACATAATTTACAGTCATTTCCATGAGATTTACACCGAACGATAATCCATCCATGCAGAAGATATGGTCTATTTCACAGGCTTATCCCCGCTCCCTTAATGGAAGGACTTTATGTACAGTGACCCATAAATATAACCATTTCCATCATATAGCACCAGTGAAGAAGTGAAAATCGACTATGGGATAACGAGAATGGGAAATGCATCCATTTGGTTTGGTGCTTGTAGAATGTTATATTTCCAGTAATGACCTGCATAGTAGAATATGTCATTTACCTGCGTCAGAAAATAATTTGAATTTGATTTGTTTCTTATAAGGTTAGGGAAATCATAAAAATTGGATCATAAAGTCATTGAGAAACATGTAAATTCAAGAAAACAAGATTTGTCAACATTGACAAATTTATATTGGAGACAAAGCACACTAAATGTCTTTGGAAACGAGAATAAAGATTCAATATAGGCAGGGAACTGAAAGTGTGATGATGTTGCAAAAATATTCTTATTCTAAAAAATGAAATCGGTTTTTAAATTTTAACGTATAAAATTAATATCACCTTTTTATTGCAGCATCGGTGAAGAAAATAGCAGCAAAATTAATAGAAAATTTAACTTTAGGTCACAAATGTGGGCTACTGCAACAGCGACTTTTATTATTCATACTTATAGTAATATTACCATTAACACAGTTTAGGAGATATACTACAGTAGGGAAGCCATAACGTATGAGTTTTAAGAAATAACACACACCTGTCACAATGAACAGCTTGACTATTTTTATTAAATATCTTACATGATAAACGGTTTCATTTCAGAGATAGATAGTCGTTGCAGTTATACTACAACTATCAGGTATAAACAATTTGAAAAAAAATTTAAAAGTTGAATACGAGATCTTCAAGATTTTTGTATTTTTTATTTGAGTGTTTAAAGTAACATACGCATTCAAAAGTTCTGAATTTTGCACTATCACAGAATCTCATGAAAAATTTATATTTTTCTCAAGAAGTAAAAGTTAGAGGCTTCCCAATAATTCCAACATCAAATTTGTAGTTTGAAGGAGAGTTTTATAATAACTAAAAAACTAAAAACTGAATTTTCTG
>JAVFBZ010199221.1:21166-33152 GCA_032466195.1 Katharina tunicata | reverse complement strand
AATTTTCAGTTTTTAGTTTTTTAGTTATTAAAAACTCTCCTTCGACCTACAAATTTGATGTTGGAATTATTGGAAAGTCTCTAACTTGTACTATTTAGAAAAATATCAATTTTTCATGAGATTCTGTGATAGTGCAAAATTCTGAACTTTTGAGTGCGTATATTACTTTAAGAAGAAATCACAACAAAAGAGCCCAAATTAAATCACGTGATTATTGCTTCAAAAGAATTGTTCGTCTTTAAATGAATAGTAGTATCTGTAAACTTGATCATATCTAACCTTTTGTTTCTATAGGCCTTTTTGCAAGTGTGAAGTGAACCTTGACCGGACTTGCTTAATATAATGATTAATTGTATTAAAAATTATGTAATTTCATTGGTTAATTTAAATAAAATTACTGTGTTACATAAACTCTGCTAGCCCTGTATATTGTCTGCATATGTTTAACTAATAATGGCGTAATAAAGCCGCAATATAGTACATAAAACAGCATAAACTCCTTGTTCAGCGTTTTTCCTATTCTATATTAACGGTATTTTCGTTTTAAGAATAACATGCACTCTCTGATACTGAACAGATTCTAGTTCGGAAACTTTTGCAGGCCATGTGAAGTAGAAGGCCTGATGACTGAGTTTTCTAGGTGGTCGGCATTTATACTGCTGGTGATTCGGTGCCTGACTCTGAAGGGTCTCAGCGTGCACAATTTTCTGAACTAGATCTGGTCAGTATCAGAGGGTGTTATCCCCCCCCAAAAAAAACAAAAATACTGTTAACGGTCACTATCTAAACAAAGAAAAAAATATTTCATTATTCTACATTACCTGGAACTGATCTGTGGAACTAGCAGCTTCTGGGAAAGTCCGAATAACAATCGTACCCAGTTTCGTACCGATCTGGTTGAAATTGAAAGAGCCTAAGCATTTATTGACAGCCTATTGCCCTTGGGATCGCGGAATGAACTTTCAGTAACTATATAGCAAATTAGTGTTTTTCAATATTTTATCTTGATTTATAGATATTTTATCTTTGTTTCTAGAATTGCAATCTAATATGACGTTAACATTTATATGAGAAACACTATGGGTTAATGAAATAATTTGTATGCCGTTTAGGAAATTATAATATACAATTTTCAAAACTCCAACGACGTCATATTGGTATGTAAATACATTTCAGTTTTTATCGTTTGACCATTCGATGTTGAAAGACGTACTCGTGAAGGGTATATTTAACTAATGTGACGACTTTGTCTGGCCGGTGGGTGTTGGAAAACCGGGAAGAAACCTCGTAAAAACCTCGTACAGCCACTGTAAAACTTGTCTTATGTACAAAAGGTCGATTGACCATCCATGTACACGTGACTAAAGTGGTCTCAGCACTCAACATGTAGAATTGAACCACGACGCTGCCACGTGAGGCGAAACAGCTTGTAATTAACAAAACAGCCAAATAAAGGGAAGTGTCGGTATTAAATCTAGTCGTCCCACAAATTTATATCTGCTTTTAGCAATCGATAGGACTTTGTCTTGTATTCTTGAGATATTTTGCATACGTTTTCCGATGTATCATAATTGAAACCATTATGTCGCAATAGCTCACTCAATAAACTTGATAACTGTAAATGTTTATTGTTGAAAATGGTACGTATAGGTTTATGTATTGATTAGATTGCGTTAACACTAAATTATAAGACCCAACTACTGGCTTTGCCGCTATAGACATATGTAACGAAAATACAACGTGTTATATACATTTCTTGCCGTGCTTTGAATGGAACTAGACAAATTAGGGTGTTATTGCGACTTTACATACGTTAGAGATTAGGTCGGTTAGACTAACTTAGGCATGGCGGTTAGACAAGGCACGGCGTACATCTGTGTGTCTATTAATTTTGGTATACATGATTAACATTTAATACATTATGAAAAAATCGAGCTCACGGATGCAGACCACATAAAAGCATAAGACTCAACCATTTTAAAGAGGACTTTATATCGGCGTGAACGACGTAAACTAACTACCACAAGGAAACAACAAATTAAACAGCACAGGCGTCATGATTGTAGGGTGGAATTATAGATTTAATATATAATAAATGAAAACAATAAATAGTATAACAATGGAATTTACACAGACGAGTGATATGCAAGTACAGTAGCAGTAAAGTTGTCTACATAGTAATGTTCTCACTGTACGAATAAACCCGATCTTTGTTGCGATTGATTGGTAGTATTATCAGGGTTTGGTATGATATGACAACAAGACAATCCACAAACTGCTGTCCCGGAACGCTATACGAGTACTGCTATTATTATGCATGACCTACTCAATGCCTTCTTTAGTGTTTATAGCATCTCTGTTTTCTTCTTTCTTTCATGAAAGTCAGATCGTTTTGCGTCATAGCCGGTAAATGATGCTTCCAACTCTTTTTGTACAGTTCCTTTACAATCTAATTTACACATCAAGTCTTTAAAAGTTCAAAAGATGACACATTCACTGCCAAAATGGTGTTTTCTTCATCAAAATGAGTAGCGTTATTTTAACACAAAACACTGTTTGATGTTCTTGGATTAAGGAAACATTTCCTGTAACATACTTCAATTTTCCCAATATTCACAAATTATTTCTGTATCACTCAGTTCAAGCATCGATTTAAATATCAACTGTCCCTGTTCCTGCGCCAATACAAATATTTTCTCTTACATTTCTCCACCAAATATGTATTCTCTTATCAAAAATATACTAGCTCTGTCCACAAAAATACCTTAATTTACACCTGTCATTCATAGAAAACCCTTGTAATAACCCAACCCTTCCTGTATAATCTATACCCGTACAGTATCACATTGCGGATCTGTGTCCAGTCATATCGTTTACAGCACATATATATTGCGTCGGGGTGTGAAGCTGATTGATATTTAGTCCACACTACCCTTGAAAAATCCTTTGCCTGTGGGACTTTCCAGAAACGTGACTGTGAGAGCGTTACATGTCACGTCAGTCACCATGATATTCAGGGGCTCTCCACCCTCGGTGGGGTAGATCACCTCAGAGTGGGACACACCTCCAGAGCATGGGGAACACTGCGCCAAGTAACTGTCCCAATGTCCATCAACACTTTTTAAATGTGATTTGATTCGTTCTTTAATAGGTAGATTTGAGCGCTGTTCAGTCATGACCTTGAGCTCAACTGAATCATTATTGAAGGTCGTTGATTTCTGGAACAATGGAGAGTCACGTGCTGGCAATTGTAAACATTCGTTTTCTTTATCAGTTTTCTCGAGTGGGTCAATTAGCTTAGCTTTCTTGGCGGGAACATCCTCGTCCTGATCTATGGGAGAGAAGGTATAATCGGTGGCCAAGCTAATCTTGTGGAAAACGCCATCTGTTTCCTTCTCTAACGCGGGGGTGTTGTTGGGGCTGTTAGCACGGACATTGTCCATTGAGATCTTACCCAGGGGCGACCAATCACTAATCTCATCGCCAACATGAGCAAACAATGCGGCAGATGTCGAATTCAGGGTCCTTCGCCGATGAGGATTAATGTTCAGTGACGGGAAGTCAGGGCTATCCCTGCCGTAGCGAGGATGATCGTGTGCTTTAGTTCGGCTTTGTTTCTTTGTCACAGGTAGCGAGTTTCTGCTATGGTTCACGGGAGACCAGATCGACTCTGGGCCGAAAAGGTCTGCGTCTGGGGAACGGTCAGACAATGGACTTCTCTCTCCGTCCTCTCCCTCGCTTCCAGCAGCCCAGTTCCACGCCTAGAAAAATACAGACAGACATTTAGTAATGCAATTTGCAATTAATTTTACTACCCCAGGGAACATAGTCGGCCAAATCGTTAATACACACGCCATTTACATTTCTAATTAGTCGAATGAGATGGCAGAAATTGTACTCAATTCACATTTGAATCAATAATAGTTTAAAACCCTAAAACATCTGAAGCGAAATATAGTGCCAACAATGAATGGCAGATCATAGCATTTCCAAATTTGTCACAATATCCAAAAATGTCCAATGGTTTTCACGTCGTAGGCCTACTCTAAAGTATTTAACTTATATCGTGAATTTACACTGCCGACGTTTCGTTTAAACAGGACCCACGTTACTAATAGGTACAACTCGTGAGCATATTATATCTATATATAGAAGACGAAAACTTGGTATTTAAAATGTTACAATATTTGGAGTCTGTACACAGTGACCACTTCTACAAAATTCGACCTAAGTATTTTAAGAACGCACAAATAACACTGCAAAACAACAAATTATTAAGTATATAATGTTAAAATAGCGAAATAAGAAATCGCGGTACATTTTTATATGCTGTGAATTTGAACATTGGCAATGAGCCAAAAGCCGAGAACCCATCAGCTCGAAAACAGTCTGACATTGTAGAGCAGCATGACCGCGTGCAGCAATCAATCCTTATAAACAGGGTGGCTCATGAGTGTGGGGCGCCCGACATCATCTATAATGTTATCCCGTACTAAAAGTAAACGCGTTTTAGGCTGGTTGTCAAATTTAGCCAGGTGTCTGTCTTTTAACGATTTACAGCTTCTCATAAAATACCATGGCTAACCAAACAGTAATACCGCTAATTTAGACACTATAGAATACAGTTAGATGACTTTTATGGTGGGCCTACGCGATCCATGTCGTCGTACGTACTGAAGACCTATAACAACAATATATCGACCTGAATGGTTTATACTTACTAAAATTGTTGATTGATTGCTACATGCGAACAACCATTTCAAATTTTACAACGGAATGTCTTCTTTTTGAATGGACTTGATATCCAAGGCGCTAGGGTATACTTTGGATTAACACATGATGTTTGCCAATACATTGATTGAAAGCTCACACTAACTAAGACAAGATACGATTACCATGTAACCATCACGCACACCCTGTTTAAGGAAACTGAAAGTAACAAGCCTTGGGGCCTTTTACAGTCAGTAAAATAGTTATGGTCCGGCAAACGTCAAATCACTTTCTTGTAAAAGACAGTGTATTTTTAACATGTTTAAATAAAGCTTGAAATAATAACCAAACAACAATACAGATTTTTCGTTATCGCGTTTTAGGCCCGTCATCAAAGTATCTGGTGCCAGTCTCAGAGAAACTGTCATGGTGACTTATATACAGTTTACAGAATACATCACCGACAACTATTCTACAAAACCGCACTAATGGTCATAATTTATTTTAATCTATTCTTGATTCTCTACTTGAAAGGAGATTGTTGCAACTGATCATACTAAACAAGGTATTAATATACAATAAAGCCTTCATTGAGATTCGGTTGTATAAAAATTGACAAAATCTTCACCGTGTGCTAACCGACACGCCACAAAAACGGGAAAATGGTTGATTCAGACAAAATAATCAGTTAACTCAAGTCTTTTTAAATGAAGTAAGCGGAGAAAGGGGGCGGTAGCAGCCGTTCAGGATTGCATTTAATTTCTACAATGTTCCGTTTATTTATTCCTTTTGATTTTGTTCAACGGCATTGACATTTGTTCAATGACAATGACATTGAATTGAATTATATATATATTGTAAACAACATACCTGAAGTCGTGGTCTCTTCTGTGGTTTTACTCCTCTCTTTTTGCCTGCGTAATTCTGGTACCTGCTGAGAATGAAAACAGAAACACAGGTATAAGCACGAACTCAGGCAATAAACCTTGACGAAGCTTCCGGGGTCGATGTACCGGATTTCAGCAGTTCAATTTAACAGACACAGTTGAAAACTCATGTCGATTTGATTAAGATGGTGTTAATAACATGCATATTTATTTGTTCCCTTTTCAAAATAATACTAATATCGCACATTATTTATAGCAAACCAAAATTGTCCATTACATACATCGTGCTTACTAATCCTTCAACTCTTACAAAGCAATGTCTTCATGTTTTAATAACTGATTTACAATAGGCTGGTATGTCGTAAAGGTTAACTAATGATGTTCTCCGTTTACCAATACATTCATAGGAATCACGCAATAACTGAGACAAGAAATGCTTAACATAACATCCATCACACCATGTTAAAGGAAACAGAAGGTAAACGTCCTTGGGAGGCCTTTTACATGATGAATATTGATAGGAAAATAATGATGATACTGTCTGACAAGCATGAATCAGGGAAGGTAATGCAAACTATATTGAGAGTTGCAATTATCATATTAGGACTTTTTTGTATTGCTTTATTCTCTTGAGAAGGGTTGGAGTCAGGGTTTTGTTTGGTTTCAAAACATGATATGATGAGACACAACGAATAATGAATGTCAAACAAGCCGCGCAAACATCATCCACACGGCACAACGATGGTCAAAGATAAGGTCACAGTGAAATTTATTCAAGCATCGGATTTCTCAAAAAAATTGAATTTGTTTTCTTAATACAATTTATGAGTCAAAATACGGAATCTGTGGGACCTTAGATACTATCCTGTTGAGTAATTCATATATAAATATAACATAAACAGGAACGTTTGATTTCAATCTATTTCTTAAAAAAATACTCTGGGAAATACATGTAAATCTCCGCACGCAAAATCATGCAAAATCGAAACCACAATCTTCTGCATTCGACATCCTTACTCAGGAGCCCCAATACCAGATCAATCGAGTTCCAAAGCGGATTTGTCGTAAACAAACATAAATTAACCTACATAGTATACGCAGTATTCAGTGATTGGACAATTTGAAAAGTGCGCTCTGGAGTACAAAGTAGTTGATTGCTCAACATATAACGGTTATTTTGGTCTTGATCCTTCCAGCTCTATTTTATGACGAGCTATTAATGGCAAACTGGAATTGCCAACAGAACACTAATTTATCCTCTCAAACATGGATACGTTTTATTGAACACCTAAAGGATTTAAACGTTAAGCTTGGTTTATTTGTTTTGTGGCCTTCCGCTCAAAGCAGTTCTTTTAAGATAACGCTCAAAGCCTTACAAATGTGCAAGAGAAAGGGGGTGCATGGGGGTGCTCTTCAGATACCCTATAGCCTATAATATATACATATATAATTACATTCTTTATAATGATTGCATGAATAGTATATAAAATCCACATCAGTTCATGTTGACAAGTAGATAACATAGGATAAAATTATAACCGTGTTGAGTTATACAAAAGAATTACCTGCATTCGAATGTGTGGATCAGTTTAGGGTCTAGAATGTTTTCCTCGGGTTCCCACGTGCTGTGTCTGAAAAACATAAACACATGTTCGTCACGTGCTCACGATTGACCTATTTTGTGTCCCTAAATACTTAGCTGGACAGTTTTTCCGTGTTGGAAAATTTTCCTCGATTGTAGTCAACAAGTTTTATGAACTATGCTACCCGGATGCACTGTAAATCTATTCATAAATTAGCCCACAACTATTAACACTTAACATTGTCTTCATTTGTAATACAATAATAAATTTTCCCATTAGACCTGAAACAAATATTTGCATATGAAAGCAAAGATGTTAGGGATACTTCAAGAAATGAACTACGTAGGTAGTGTCAAGGGCATCCAACCATGACATAAGTGACTTTATCTCATTTCAATACTAGGTTAAACTGTTTAAATTACCCTAACACAAGCATAACGTCTTAATTAACATTTTACAGGCGCCCGAGTGGTAAGCTTCGGGTACGTCTTAACAGTGAGCTCTTTTCTACTTAATATTCTCGGACTACATAAATATATGTACATTAGACGTGTTTTTGCCTCGAAACATTTCTCCAAACAGAATTTAACGAAGTCCAAATCTGCCAAGAATCAATAAGCTTGACGATTCTAATGAGATTTTAGAACGAATCAAAATCAGAGGTAGGCCTACACAAGATAAAGTATGAAAATAATGGCTTACTGATATTGCTATAAGGGCTTATAGATGACGGTTTTGTCACGATGACTTGTATTGTGGTTGAAATAAGACCAACTAACGAGTGAGTCATCGTTGACTGGTTTCCTCCAGATAAGTAAAATTAATAATAATCCTTTGAAAATCCGTACACTATTAAAATGAAACTGTTTTAGTAGGCCTAATGCCCCTGTATATCCATCAACCCGTTTCATAACCAATCGCGATAAACTAAAATCTATAATCAATATTAAGTCTGTATAGCCAATCAACTATTGGGCATTATGATCTAATCTAGGTTAATTTAAAATCACTAGTAGTGTTTCTGTTTTTTTATTATCAACTTTAAGAGAATTATATGTAGGCCTACTCTAAGTACCGTACGGTAACTTTATGTAGGTCTAAAACATGACCACTGAACTGTCTCCAGCAAAATAGCGCAGCGGTTTATTTGAGTTCTTAGTCATTGTTTGCATTCGACCAAAGCCGTTTATCTATATAACTGACTAAGGAACACATCTAGCTAGACTATAGACTGTGGTTAAGTCTGAGTATAAGTGTTATGTATCCAACCTGTGGTTTTCTATGTAAACATGGCTCTATTTCAGGTTAACATCGAACTGTGGTCGAGTCGCCCTCAGTTACCGACCACGTGACCATATAAACATTCAGTCGGATTCAGTTAGATCTATTCGTCATTAACTATAAGCGTTTAACAACAACTCGTTAACATAGCAGACGTAAACCTACACAGTTATATTATTAACACACCCCAGCCAGCAAAGGTAATGTATTGGTAACATCTGTCAACATTCGAAAGCTAGACAAGGAATGTTACATATTGATTACTGCGCAGTAAAATAGCCAGAAGACCTAAATATTGGATTAATCTGTACTCACTTAACAGTCCAGCCCTGCCACTTCACCAGATACTCCGCTTTACCCTGAAAACAGACACAGGACATCTATAAACAAATGATTAATTGCCAAAAAAGAGGTTACTCTATTTGTATTTAAACCTTTTGTACAGCTGTTACGCTATTTAGCTAACAACACGCGGTACACTCGTACGCAATGCTGACCGGCGATACACACGTGGGCCGTTTAAGCTCTCGCTATATGTACCAAACATCTATAATTGTAAGCTGCTAACTAGAATGCTTAAATATAAACTCGGAAAAACAGAAACTTGTACCAAAAACAAAAATTCAGGCACAAAAACACACTTAAATAGACAATTTAGTGGGTAGCGTTTAAAGAATTTAAAAATAAATTAATTTAACATACCTTTCGGTATCGACGTTTCTGGATATAATCCGCGGTAAATATACGATTGTCCATGGTCCCAATATTGTTATTTCCTGAAAATGACAGGCTTCAACACATTGTAGAATCTGACAATACTTTTAGTCTGCTATACGTGACTGCTGAGCACAAGGCTAGTGCGTTATCTGCTATATTAAGCTGCTCCGTTTGTATAGTGCGTGTAGGCGCTGTATAAAGAGCTGCTGTAGTCCGCGCTATTCACAGTAAGACTGATTGTCAACATTATAAAACCCGAGGATAAATAGCCCGCTTGTGACGTCAGCTGACTGCCACGAGCCAGCCTGGATACGGCAGTGGAGTGTTTCTACGCATATAAACATCGATATAGTTATGTGGAAAAGGTATCTAATCAAACAAGGAAACTGCTCAACAAATTTCCCAAACGATTTGCCTTAATGTTGTAGATAACACAACTGTACATAATAAATCGACGAAGAATCTGTTTACCTTCAGCTCAAAATTATAGATGAACATAAGAGCTCTTCTCAAATTAAGGACAGTTACTTACTGGATAAACTAAACGGATACATGTAGAGCGTTACAACTGTTCTGCTTTGCGAAGCTACGTTGTCTTTGTTAAATAATTAACAAAACATTTAAATTCTCTCAGTTTTTCCTTACCCTTGATTCTAAACTGTCTTGGTGTTATGTGCATAATAAGAAACTTTATGAGGAAAAGGGCATTTCGTTTTATCAAACTAGATAGACTCAGCTTATGCCAAAGCAGATGTTAGGTTATCTTTTTTTATACTAAATAATACGTATTAATTATTTAAAGTATTCAACGCATGGCAGTGAATAAATCGATACTTTAGATTGGTAAGCCATACAGCAAATACGTTATCTTTAGAGGTGAGTCACAATATGTATGCGTCATTCCACACCACCTTATGACTCGCGAAACGATTGCGGCCGAATGACGAAAGAATCCTTTTCAATTCCTCAGAAACAAATTATTACTTTCCAAAGGCTAGGTACTATAAAGCCTTTTACTTTATGATTTACTCGTGACCAATCTTTCGGGCAATCCACAGAAGCGTGAAGACATATTCGACAACCTTTCCCTTCCATGCAGGACCCTTCCCCGTCCAAGAATTTCATATTTCTGATCAGCGACAAACTAATGTCTGTCCCATTAATTACTCTTATCCCAGACAAGTATCAGTTATAAAGACGGTATCAGAATATCAACGATTCTCATTGTCATTACACAAAATGCATCCAAAACAATTTTTGTTGTTGTTGATAATTTGATAATTACATTCATCTTTATAAAATTTATTTAAATAACTATTATAAGACTATTCTGTCTCGGCCATTTTCACGAACCTATATACAATTGTATGCTCAAGGGGACAATCCATAATTTTCCTACTTTCATTTATTTTTTGAAAGTCCAATATATACCTGCAGTACCACTTCAGACCAGCCTAGCTATTTCCTGACTGGTATATTTTTATAATCTGGCTTTTTTTTTAAAAATATAGTGGACAAAATGAAACTGGTGTTACTATCAGCACGTTTGGAAACAAACATGTATGTTGTTTATACCAATCCTTGTTTCGTGTAACAGACGTGTTTCAGTAAATATTATTTATCCCGAAAAAAATAAATATATTTAGCAATTATAATGCTTTCATCATGAGATCCAATCTTCAGGATGGCATGTTGAAATGGAATATTTTCGGAATTACACTATCTGTATTAATAGTTTAATATATATAAATATGACAACACCTATATATATTTTATAAAGAGTAATCACACTGGCACAGGGATAGCTACTAATTAAAGCCGATAAATAATCTCATGTTCTAGAAAAATTCTCAGAGACAAGTTTTTAGATAGACCTAGCTGAATCTCGAGTTGTTCTGGATAACCTACAGGCGCATCTCGAGAAAAGGCAATACGTAACTTGTAAATTGTGAAGATAAATATGTGGCGCATATGTAACCCACATATAGATATTAGGTATGGGTGATAATAAGCACAACCTGAAAAATGTATCGTTCAGAGCTAGTAGTGACCCCCTTTAGTCTCCCAATTTAAGATTAGGGCAGTTAAGGGTTATCTGATACAGAAGTGAGTTTCGTCTTAACCACGAGGTCCTTGGCAGATCTTCTTATACGCTATGATAGGTCTTTTTGTATAAATATATACGTCCGAACTAATGTGTGGGAATGTTATAGGACAGTTCCTGCAAATATAGACCAATCTCGCTTTATTTTATTACCGATTATATTGGATTTAAATCTATAAGGTGGAGACTTGGCGTTTAGACTTATGTAGTATTTGAATGAAAGCTTATTCATACCTGGATGGAATGAAAGTGAACAAATGGAATGAAAGTGAACAAATGGAACAGAAAGTGAACAAATGGAATGAAAGTGAACAAATGGAACAGAAAGTGAACAAATGGAACAGAAAGTGAACAAATGGATCAGAAAGTAAACAAGTGGAACAGAAAGTGAACAAGTAGAACAGAAAGTGAACAAATGGAATGAAAGTGAACAAATGGAACAGAAAGTGAACAAATGGAATGAAAGTGAACAAATGGAACAGAAAGTGAACAAATGGAACAGAAAGTGAACAAGTGGAACAGAAAGTGAACAAGTGGAACAGAAAGTAAACAAGTAGAACAGAAAGTGAACAAATGGAACAGAAAGTGAACAAATGGAACAGAAAGTGAACAAGTGGAACAGAAAGTGTGAACAAATGGAACAGAAAGTGAACAAGTGGAACAGAAAGTGAAAAAAAATTGCTTGTAGGCCTATTCAAATCACG
>JAVFBZ010199221.1:0-13610 GCA_032466195.1 Katharina tunicata | reverse complement strand
AACATGAAGATAATGTGAGTCGCGCGAGAGTCAAGGGAAAGAAAACATGAAGGTAATGTGAGTCGCGCGAGAGTCAAGGGGAAGAAAACATGAAGGTATAATGTGACTTGGACGAGAGTCAAGGGGAAGAAAACATGAAGATAATGTGAGTCTGGCGGGAGTCAACGGGAAGAAAACATGAAGATAATGTGAATTGGACGAGAGTCAAGGGGAAGAAACACGAAGGTAATGTGAGTCGGGCGAGAGTCAAGGGGAATAAAACATGAAGATAATGTGAGTCGGGCGGGAGTCAACGGGAAGGAAACATGAAGATAATGTGAATTGGACGAGAGTCAAGGGGAAGAAACACGAAGGTACTGTGAGTTGGACGAGAGTCAAGGAGAAGAAAATATGTAGGTAATGTGAATCGCGCAAGAGCCAAGGGGAAGTAAACAAAGATAATGTGAGTTGGGTGGATGAGAGTCAAGGGGAAGAAAACACGAAGATAATTTTAATCGCGCAAGAGTAAACGGGAAGAAAACATGAAGATGTGAATCGCGCGAGAGTCAAGGGGAAGAAAACATGAAGCTAATGTGAGTCGGACAAGAGTCAAGGGGAAGAAAACATGAAGATAAGGTGATCAGTTGGGCGAGAGTCAAGGGAAAGAAACACGACGATAATGTGAGTCAGCGAGAGTCAAGGGGAAGAAAACATGAAGATAATGTGAGTCGGACAAGAGCCAAGGGGAAGAAAATATGAAGGTAATGTGAGTCAAGCGAGAGTCAAGGGGAAGAAACACGAAGATAATGTGAGTCAGCAAGAGTCAAGGGAAGAAAACATGAAGATAAGGTGAGTTGGGCGAGAGTCAAGGGGAAGAAACACGAAGATAATGTGAGTCAGCG
This sequence comes from Katharina tunicata, assembly GCA_032466195.1. Classification (NCBI taxonomy): domain Eukaryota; kingdom Metazoa; phylum Mollusca; class Polyplacophora; order Chitonida; family Mopaliidae; genus Katharina; species Katharina tunicata. Next base: position 12,729 of record JAVFBZ010199221.1, on the reverse strand, counting down.
AGAGTCAAGGGGAAGAAAACATGAAGATAATGTGAATCTCACGAGAATCAAGGGGAAGAAACACGAAGATAATGTGAGTCAGCGAGAGTCGAGCGGAAGAAAACATGAAGATAAGGTGAGTTGGGCGAGAGTCAAGGGAAAGAAACACAACGATAATGTGAGTCAGCGAGAGTCAAGGGGAAGAAAACATGAAGATAATGTGAGTCGGGCGAGAGTCGAGGGGAAGGAAACATTAAGGTAATGTGAGTCGGGTGAGAGTCAAGGAAAAAAAGTCAAACGAGATAAACTGTAGACAACAAATCCATGATTTTGTTCAAGCCACTTTTGTCATAAAGGCCCTAATTGCATAGCGGGCCATTCATAAATTGATAATACATGGGCTACCTCGACATAGTCTACGCTTTAAAGTGTGACAAACATTAATTACTATCGTATACACTCAATGTAGTGGGAAACATTTTGACACGTTGGAGTGAATTGGAGGAATCCAGCCCACCAAGCCATTTAATGGTGTAAGTTGCACGTGTGACTTATATAACTATTATTTGAACAGTATTACAGACTGAATGAGATACTCTTCTTCATATACCGACAACTACAAGAATAAAATCTTTGTTTTGATGGATGACTAAAAATATTAAACAGCACTTTATTTAATATTGGTAAGCGGAAGTGTTGGCTATACAAGTGGTTCCCATTTGAATCCGGCATGAATAGATCTGAGGATTTTATATGTATTCGTACAAGTTTCCAAATATATCCTGCGAATTTATGTCTATATATGTATACATTGAAAATTTGATTATTTTCTTGTATGCAGACATCATCATATGTTTTTTTTATCTATACAGTCTCCCTCTGGCTAAGGGCAGTTATTTTTTCGAGCTAATATTTATGCTGTCATACTATAAACACATAATCATTCCAAATGAGCTTACACATCCGACTTTTGGTTTTTTTTTGCTACTCTCCCTGTAATGTTGTAACACACATGCAGTCGTCATATAAGTGAAATACCAGTGAGAACGGTGTTAAACATCTATCAACCCATGAATTAATCAATTTATATATAGGACTTCTTTATAGTGAAATGGTTGCCATTAATTTAAACGCTTTCACAATCTATCTCACAATTGATTTTTTATTAGCATTTCTTTACCACTGGATGAATCAGTTTCAAAATTAACACTATGGCAATATATGTCTGTATTGAGAGTATAATACGGGGGAATTATAATAGACAAATTCACGTGAGACACACTGATACAACAGATGTAAAATGGGTTTGTGTATTGATCAGGGTGAAAGTCAAACAACTCCTGGAAGGCCGAAGTAATAACATTATACAGTATAGATGGATAGGTTGTAGTCTTTGTTGTCAGGCTTTTTCTCGGACGCGCGGCCGTATAGATCTCTACCTGCCAACTGACTCTCTAGCCAACAGCACAGCAGACAAAAATCCTTGGTCCTAGGTAAATATTCCAGCAGCTGCCCGTTCTCCAGCCACGTTATCAACCAAACACATTAAAGTCTCCGGCGACAAAAGTATGTAAAAGTGCCTTTATTCTTAACTTGGAATCTCCACCACCATATTGCCTAATTAAAACGCTTCGTTACCATACAGAGAGCAAAGGATAAACAGTATAATCTTAAAAAGCCCATAACAACCCCCACTTTAAATGTTTATGAAAATAAGAAGGGACTGAGATTCATTACAGTGATGGTTTAGGACCAAAGCCACTAAATAAGATAGCTTGTTGAGATCGTTACCCAAAAAACAAAGTGATATATATAGTCACATTACAGACCCTACCAATTTGTATTTCTTGCAGGTAAAAATAAACCAAATTACTTAAAATTTAACCCTAGCAAAACGGAAATTGTATACAAATGTAGAAAATAAAGTTATATATCTGACCCACGACGTTTAATATACATTTACTTCAGTGGTGACTTCAACAAATGTAGCATGGAAAGTCCACTATGCATTTTACTTGTATTTTATTTAGTTTAAGTGAGTTTCAGTGGAAAACGAGTAATCGTACAAAAAATGTAATAGCAGTTTTGTTGGTAGAGTTTTTAATTTGACAATGACTTTGCTTTTTGTGTTTCCTTCCCCTTTGAAAATAAGCCCAAACGAACATTGTCCAGTCATCTAAACACCGATGTACATATTTGTGGAGATTCTGTTGTAGATGATTTTGTGTGCCGTAATTTCGCACCATATAAACAAAGGATGGCGAAGATCTCAGGTAATAGACGCAATACGATAAGGCATTGCCGGCTCAGTACCGGTGGAACAGTAACATTATTTGCGTTAGTCCAGTGTTTACAGCATGAAATTAAACACAAAACATTCGTCATCACTACAAAATAGTCAACGCATAATCAGACCAAAGTAAGTGACCGGCTCATGTTAAGCGATTTACCACATAACATTAACTATCCGTAATGCATTTTTTTTGGAACAAGGATGACTAGTCTGTTCGACTGAGTCACAAACAGGGTTGAGTCAGTTGATATAAAAACGATCAATGCATGGCGTAAATGATGCGAACCTAATAACACTACATGAGTTATACCTTGGTGATATGAACAGACTTACAACTCTTCCTAGAAAATGGGGTTGAAATCAGAGGAATAAGGATTAGTCATTATACTATACAGACACTGTTTATGAACCAAACAATGTAATGGCTTAATCTTTCCACCACATATCCTTAAAAACACGCCTTCAAGAAAGGAACACATATGACTTTGAGACGGTATCTTCAATGTCGTAGGAAATTAATATGATCCGTCTATATTCGTTTATCGTTGGAAGACTCCACAGTCAGATGACTAATTACTACAGTAATTTTGACTGAGATCATTGGAGTTCCTGGACTGATTCCATACATTTCGGACTTGTTTTTATCCCATTATATCCAATACTTGAATACGATATATGGTAGTAATTAATATAGGCCTACGTGTAGAATTCCGTATATTATTGACCTGTACATTTGGGTATACTATGTACGGGTTGAATGTAATTTACTAAGAGAGAGTATAGACCCTCTTATTGTTAGTAACACATGGCGATATAGAAATCTCAAACTGTTTATGTTTGCAACAAATCACTAAATGACATGCTTTTCAGATATATAATATATTAATTGATTATGGCGAAAGACAGTATATACGGGACAAAATGGTATCAAATAAACGCAGTTTGTTTTTAACGGAACTTAATTGTTTATCTGGCAAGTCATCCATATAATTATATCATTGGACGTTATAAAGAAATATATGTTATATTTAAAGAACAACGAAGAGAAAAATATAAAAAAAACTGTCATTAAGCTATATACTGAAGTCTATTCAATAATGTAAACCGAAATCTCCCTGACGGCGATTAACAAATTGTCCCGTGGATACACCATGGTGACTCGATTCCCCTCAGTTAACATTGGTTGAAAATGCTTCGACGCCAAACGTGAGGAGAAGAGCACGTTTAACCGTCACTTAGTGAAAATTCTCGTAGGTTAAAAAAAAAAGCCGACATAAGCAGGTGAGAGTGTCATGGTTATAACAAGAATAACAGCTTCACCGTCATTTAAGTCACTTTCACATGTGATGTGCGCGAGATAGTTTTAGAATTCAACCTAAGATATTGCTTTCATCGCAACTATTTCAAAAACCAGCAAATTTATTCACGTTATGTCACGGCATTGAATAAAGCAAAGATATAATTTATGCCAAATGCAGGCTAAACTGACCAAAACCACACTGACATATCGTTTTTCTGTGCAAGATATTATATGGAACACTGAAATGAATTAAAACTGACACGAATGAAAAATAGAATGAAAACAAACACGTCCATCGATCTGGCAACACACATGACACTGAGTATATTAAACTTGGATTTAACATTCGGTCGTCCATTCAGATTATAACATATGGAAGCGTATTAGTGTCACGATGTAAAAATATTTTGTTATCAACTACGTAGGACTTACTATCAACTACGTAGGACTAACTATCAACTATATGTAGGACTTACTATCTCCTACGAAGGACATACGTCGTATCTTCTACGTCGGCCTTACATCTTATCTTCTATGTAGGTCTTACAATCACCTACGTAGGTCTTAAGAGTTATCTCCTACGTAGGACATCAGTCGTATCTTCTACGTAGGACTTACTTACACCTACATATCACTTACTATCGCCTACGTATGACTTATTAACACATACGTAGGACTTCCTAACACGTACATAGGACTTACTATCGCCTACGTAGGACTTCCAAACACCTACGTAGGATTTACTATCACCTACGTAGGACTTACTATCACATACATAGGACTTATTAACACCTTTTTAAGACTTATTAACACCTACGTAGAAATTATTAGCACCTACGTAGGGCTTATTAACACCTGCGTAGGACTTATTTACACCTATACGTAGGATTTACTATCCCCTACGTAGGACTTACTATCCCCTACGTAGGACTTACTATCACCTACATAGGTGATAATAAGTCCTATGCTACGTAGGTGATACCAAAATATTTTAAGCTGTATTGCGTTTATTTTTTCAAAAGCTAAAATTGACAGGCTTCTCTAACAAAGTTAGAAGTTCAATGTAATCAGTTTCAGTTACTTTTTTTAGCAGATATCCGCCAAAGCGACCCTGCTTTAAAGTGATACTTCTTACGAATCACGTAAACATTACAACTCCTGATGTCTATTGATCGGTTAACACAGAATATGGTTTTAATAGATTTATCCGAACAACTGGACACACTTTGTTATGATTTCCACACGAGGTTTCCTGTTTACTATGTATTCAGGTGGAAGATAAGAAAACATGTATACCTGCAGATGTTAATACATACGGTATATGATACGCCCACGAGGTATTTGATTATGTAGCAATCAATTAAACCTTGCGTTAGTATAACATGAACAATAATTTCGTGGAAAATGTTTATTTCTGAAGAAACTGTTTTGTTGACAAGATTAAATTAATACACACCGCTGCTCTTCTCCGGCAGTAGCTACAGGACTGTGCTGCACTAAATCATTGTATATGCATGTCTGCATCGTACAGGGCGATGCGGCACTTACTGTCTTCTTTCAATGCTTATTGTCCATTTTCTTCAATTTGTTGAGTAGTTTTTATCAAAATCTTATATTTGAAGTAACTATATGTGTCAAAAACTCACTCAAAACCAAATTTGGGTTATTCAGGAAAATTTCCTAATTTGGCGGCCATCTTGCTACTCTCGTGGACAAATTAAAATACTTGTTTAAGAGGCATTTAGAAACTGAGACATTACACATAACGCATACTTTATGGATTACAACATCTGGTTTATTATCGGCTCAATGTTTCGATGTCTATTCTTGCATCGTTCTCCTATGCTTGAGAACGATGCCAGAATAGACATCGAAACATTGAGCCGATAATAAACCAGATGTTGTAATCCATGAAGTATGTGTTATGTTTAAATAAAATTACGTTTTAAATGTTACCAATGCGCGAGGTGGGAATTTTTAATACATAAAATATATCAGAGAGTTCATGATCTTTCCAACAGCAATAACACTTCACATGTTTTGGTTGTGTTTGAGTCGCTGTCCACTGTTGGAATACACCGCCGTCATAGAAGTGAAAAACCCTTGAGTACGGCGTTAAACACCAATAAATAAACCAATCAGTCAATACTGCCACTCATAATTGGAAATCAATAAGTTGGACAAGTTAAAAGCGGTAAGTGCAAACACTAAACAATTACACATTTTCAATCAGTACTGGTTTGCATTCTTCGATATATGGATTACGTAACGATACAAAACTCTGCATCTACTCCGATAGGTGCTAAGACAAGTCGATTTATTCTGGCTACAACTGACCAATGACGCCCAGAAATCGAAAACGAGTAAGCATATAGTACATGCTACTACCCGGTTCCCTTTAAACGTTTGCAATATTTTAACCCTTCCCTATATGATGATAATAAATATCCATACTGTCGTTAAATCACAATACCAAACGATAAATGGACAAGCACGCATCGATATACTAGTAAGACCTGTTCAGGTGCGAGCACTATATAAGGGAGACGACTTCTGACTGAATCTCGTGTGATTACTTCCTTTTTGTCAGTTTTCCTGTTATATGCCTGTCCCTTCTGGAGGGTTTCCCTTTTTTAAAAAAGTCATTTTACTAAGCAAAATATGTTAAATGTCTTAAAATTCATTAATTACATGTTATTCTCTCTGCACAATGACAAAATAGCAAAATACTATCAACATGAATAAATTTGGAAATTTACGTGCTCACATATAGCTCTCACTGGTAGTCCCTACAGGTTAAAATTAACACAACCTGAAAATAGTACCTATCATTCAGAACTGGTTATAAACTTATCAGTGTATCAATGGGGATGCCGCGGTCATGGGTTATCTGATACAGACGGGAGTTTCGACTCTACCAATAAGTCCTTGACAGTTTTGTTCTTCTTGCACGTTATAATAGGTCTCAGTAAGGTTTACAAAATGTAGGTGTATGTTTTGATATTCCTGTGTCAGGAGACCAGCAAACTAGTTCAAGGTTGAAACCCAATGGATACCACGTTTGAAGTGTTTTAATCCAATAAGCTTCTCTCTCCCAGCGTTTCTGTTTGGTTTCCTCTTCATATATAAGGGAAACCAAAGTTTCTTAAATCGGCATAATCGGCAACAAACGGATCTATAACCGAGTGACCAGGAAGGGAAAATTGTTTAGCTATTAGAGAGATTAGCTGTTATTTGATTGAACTGAAATGAGAATTGGCTCTAAGCTTAAGAGAATTTAGTTTTTGCAACATACTATTTCTGACACTCTATTTTTTTTTTACAAATGATGTGGTATGCCGCATTTCCTGAATCACGGTTCAAAACATATAGCAATTGACATGTATATAGTTTGTTCCCCTTCCAAGAAAGCCCTATCTGTAAAAGAGTAGCTTATACATTCTGCCCGTCGTACATTTTGAATACCATGTTTTAAGGTGATTCTGATGTTTTCGTACAAATAAAGATTCTGTTAATACTATCTGAACATTATAACTGCTTAGTTTTTCTGCCGTTAACACTCACAGAATCTATAACCAGGCCGATAGTGGGAGGAAGTTGAATTTTTGGATCATGTTGATTTAAAGTAGCGATGAAAAGGTTCAGATCATCCCTGGAATGCTGCCAGGGAATAAGTTTATCATCCAATTATCTAACGTACAACAGGGGTTGTTTGCCAGACTTTCCAAGAGCTTTATGTTTCCACTCATAAAAGTGGAGGCTTAATTTTTGCATCTTTGGCATATGACTCAGCCTTTAATTTGCTGGTACATTTGGTCAATGGACACAAAATCATTATATTTAAAATTACAGTACCAACAGTTTACTCGGAAGCACGTCATCTCGGGCGTGATACGATCGTCGCCATTTTGGCCGGAACTCTTTCCCAGTCTGTGGGTTAAACTGCCAATGCAGAGTTTCCACAGTTTCCATTTGTTTTAAATTCAGAACATAATTTACTCCTAAACTAAATATTGTGCATCTATAAAGCCACATAAAATTCACTCGATTACCCTGTATTTTCCTACGTGTTCATTGTCCATATGGCAGTAAATAGGCTTCCGGCGAACATATTCATACACCTATCACGGCCGCGTTAAGTGATTACAGTGAAATAACGAGAAAACACTAAGGCTTGGCCGATTACCATTTGTATAAAACGGTCCATTGATTCACTTCGGTGACAGACCTTGTAATGACGAGGCATTTTGAATATAGCCGTGAACGCCATAGCGAGGCTGCTGAAGCTTGCCATGATTAATCAACTTATGAACAAAATTAAATTCTTTCACGTGACTTGATTCTCTTGTTGCATTGGTCATTTCAGCTTATTGTTATGCGAAATAGTTCTATTTTATTTCTTCATTTTCTTTGTTGTTACCTACTCTATGTCGATTTTTATTGGCGCCCAATGCACTTGACGTCCTATAGGATCCGTTTATCTACATGCGATAAAAACCTTGCCTGCAGCGGTAAATATACCACCAATGGACTAAAAAATGGCCTGTCATTACACTAAAGCCAATATCGGAGGTGACTGACGGAACCGGAGATAGGCGAAGTTAAACTAGAATGGGCCGAATACCACAGTAGTTGGACATTGATGATCGGATATCTGCGGACGCATTTTCAACCAACAGTACTTAGTATAATACAAAAACCTGAATTACCATCCGGCGAGGTAAGTATAGCAATTAATTGCCCAAGACACTTTATTAGGCCTACCGTACAGATTTTAGCTGGTTTCAACACACTGGTTTCTGTTGGGTTAATGACAACGACGCTATATAGCTTGTTTGTCTGTTTGATTTGGGATTTTACCCCGTACTTATAGGGTGATTTCACTCATTTGACCGCACAACTCACAAGACACCACAATACATTTACAGGATGAAAAACAGGACATCAAAACAAATCAGCTCCCCAAATGTCATTTAGTTCAGAGAGCACCAGCCACCAGGGCAGTGCTGTACACAAGACTAAACCTCCAGCTTCTTCTGCAAAAAGATTACACATGAGAAATATTGTTTTCAACAAAACATTTCTCGCAAAGACCAGCTAGAATCATGGAGCTTAAATTAATAACTGTTTGTTACCATATAACCAGGTGAAGGTCGGAAAAAATTGATTTCATCTTGACGACTATTAAGACTGAGATTTTTTTTTACTTGAGAATACTACAATTATTGCGCGCATACATCTTCGTTATAAGAACTGCATGCGACAAAAACATTTACTATCCCATCCTATATCCTTTGAATCTATGAAATCTTAACAACTGTATCCTATAACAATAGGATTGACTAAGGAAGGATACATTCAGTGGCGGATACATGATTTTTTTGAAGTGGGGGCTGAATTATCTTGGCAAATACGACAAGGTTCCTGGGGCCGCCAAGCTTTAGGTCCTGCGGAAGCTCCGAAAATGAGGACGGCTGGAGAGACGATCTCATTTTATTCTGAACATGAAACTTGGTCTACATGCAATAAGATCGCTCATAATTTAATATTTTATGTAATAAAACAACATAAACATTTTGTAGCCAAAAACGCCTACCATAACTTGATCGATAGCCTACGTATATCAGGAGCTGCCGCAGCTTTTGGAAATTTTAAGTTTATTTTATTACGTACAGTGACTTAATGACCCAATAGTTGTGTTTTATTTGGTTTAGTTTTGAAATTTTACAGTTCAAGACAAGGATTTGTTCTTACGAATCTCAGATTTGATCAGATTAAATATTTTATTCAAAAGTATACCGGTTTGGTTGTATAATACAATTTATAGGACCAATTGGATCTAACGGGATACTGAAAGTGGTCCACGCACTCCGAGCACCAGTTTTCAAAACTGCTGTATGCAGTGTATCTACTCAGACTCACTTTCTGGTTTTGTTTTCTTCCCATTTAAGGGATCGAATTACTAAAAACATTTTCCGTGAAATATAGAATAGCCACTTTGTAAATAACGAAGACACTTTATGTGCATAAAAAACACTAAGTGTTTAAAATTACAAACGAAGTGTTTAACATTGCACAGTAGGTGGTTAAATGTCAAATCGTTATATATTATCACTATGTTATTCGAATATATAAATTTATGAATTCCAAACAAATCATCGTAGAACTATTTGCTGCATTTCCCCCCTAAAATATGTTTTGGAAATGCCGGAAGACTCATTGACCTCCTCTAAATCGGCCACTGAAAGTTGAGTTATTTCGGCCTCATCCCGCATCCATACGCTGCCTCTACCGATGAGATAATTATTTCATTGCTTTCGTTCATACAGATATTGAATTCCATATTTTTTAAGAAAAATTCCTTATGTCAAGTCACCATCTGACATTGAAGACAATTACATTTGGCTCGGCTATTCTCTGGTCATATTAGTTTAAATACATTTAAACATGTCAGGGTTAAATAACATTATATTTGGCAATATAAACGAATTACCTGTCTCGGTGTCGCCTCATGTATCTATGGTAACGAGCACAAGTCATGTTCTCGGGTAGTCCGAGGAGCTCTGACGATAGTTTTTGAGTTATTTTCTGTTGCCGTTAGGCATTATCAAAATTTCAGAAAAATCAAAGGTCTGATCACTCGGACTAGTGCTCGAGAGGAGGCAGCCAACACACCCTGAATGAGTTGGCGTGTACGAATTTGGCACTGACTGGGAGAATGTTTGAGTTTTTTAAACGGAGTTGATCCTTTCTGTCTTTTGAAGGGTTGGGATAGAGCTCCCTGACTTTTCCTGTGGACTGGATCATCAGGCCCTTCCGTCCACGAGAAGCGTTGGTGGACATGTCTTACCTTTAAATTACATAAGGACAATTTCATTCGCGTTTACTTAATCGCGTCGTAGCTTTTGATGTATGAAACCTTGGGACTTCATACGGGAAACGTTGCCTGGATATGGGATTTATCTGGGTGCATAGATCAAAACAGATCTTGTAAGGCATGGTATCTACTTGTTTTAGTAGATGCATGGAGAGGATACTGTATATTTGATGCGTTCCGGGGCTACCTTCGAGGACATGGCATGGTGTATATTTGTTTAATAGATGCACGAGGGATACTATACGTTCGATCGCTCCGTGGCTATCCCGGAAGATGGGCATCCCTTATTCCACTTTTGAAATGTTACGTTATATTCAGTGTGATCTGTCTGATCTGGGACTGATCTGATAATGCGTTCGTTAGCTGGGGCAACGTTTCCCACGAAATCTGTGTGGATCGTGTAGGTTCTTGAATAAAGCTATGACACAGTTTCTTCCAAACAAAATCGATTGGACTTAAGAGTTACTTATTTTTTCGTTTGTGTTGATATTGATCTTAATATCATTACATAACTTGAATAATGTTTTCTATTCTACATACAGATATTCAGTAAATACAATTTATGGGTTTGAATGTTTTTACATTTTTTTTTAAAATATATACACTCAAAATGAGGAGGAAACCTGATAGTGTATGGCAAGCCATTTTATCAATCCTCTCTTTATTCCACATATATTGAATTTTTGTCCATATACATGTATATGAAAAAGATTTGTACATATGTCACATACATAGGTTTAATAAACATATGCCCAAATCTTTTTCATATACAAATAATAAACAAAACTTTGTGGATTCCAACAAGTACATCGGTGTACTTTCGGCTACTTTTATTCTCGCCTTTCTCCAATTATACAACTCTTTTCTATTATTTCGTGTTGCTGTTTTAACACACTATGTATATTGTGCTGATACCATATATGGACTTCTGCATAAAGGTCTCAAAGTCGTCCTTCTCGGTCGTGTCCCAGATTGTTGTTATTCATCGCCATTGTGGTCACCGCGTGTGCCATTGATTTTAGCCTTCTACAAAGTACGTTATTAAAGTTTTTCTACTTTATGTTTGCGGAGGGCTGCGGAGGGCTTTATTCCAGTCTTAGGGATCTCACGTCTTCGTACGCAGTTTACGATTTTTTTTTTTTTTTTTTTTTTTAAATATAGTTTTATATGTAGATTTGTTTTTACATTGATAGACATTCAGTTATTGTTGATGTATTTCTAGTGTTCATAGATACTTGTAATATTTACACATCTGATGTGTGTTTAGTTTTTCTTCAGACGTTTACAGCCACCACAAAAGGGTGTCGAGCGTCTCTGCACCCTCAACTAAAGCCCCACCCCACCAAGTTCACGAAAGGTAGCGTCAAAGCGGACAGGAAGGGTGGCGATGGTATAATGGAGCCACCATCCACAGCAGCTTCCACACCTTGTTCAAACCGATTTGTCAAAAACCAATCAACATCTCACTTACGCTATTCTAAAACCATATGGGTTTTTTCGGTCTGGTTAGAGAGGCGTAAGTGAGTGGTTTTCGTTTCCAAGGTTGTTATTGGCATACCCAAGATGCCAGTGAGCTGGCGACCGGGCGGTATAACACCCGGAGGGGACCATCATCCGAAGAACTTCGGCAAAAGATGATAGTCATCCAATTGTACATCTGGTAATTAGAGTACGACTGCATTAAAGTCTGCCAAAGTTAGTTTCGTCTAAAGTGTCACCTAAATCCCTTGCTGGTCACGTTTTGAAGACCCGCACCCATCCCTTACACTGTGTTGGAATGGACTGTATTTCTTTTTTAAATGTGCTTTATTTCGCTGCTTATTACATGGACATTTTCAGGAATGTGAACATCCGATTTATTTTAAGTGTTTAGTATGCTTTAGTTTTAACACAATGAATCAGTTCATATTTAAGACAGTATATATATATTTCACAGTCACAGAAACAACACCTCGCTGTGGTGGTTGCCAATGTGGAAAGTGTCCAACAGTAAGACATACTTTCTCATTCAAAGGGGAACAATCATGGATCATCAGGATGGTCCAAGATAACCTTGAGTATGATAAGGAGCATAAATGTTGGATAACAAGTTATCCATGGATAGTAGACCCAAACAGTTTACCGGACAACTATAACATTGCTCTTGGTACTTTGAGGAACACTGAAAATACTCTCAGTAAAGATCAACAATGGGCTACAACAGACATGTCTCAGATCCAAGACATGTTGGATCGACAAGTTGCGAGGAAATTAACCTTGAAAGAACTTGAAGATTGGGTA
>JAVFBZ010199199.1:0-11595 GCA_032466195.1 Katharina tunicata | reverse complement strand
AACATGGCAGAGTTAAAATTGAAATGTCAGCTTGCGAGTATAAAAACGACGTACATCTCGTTTGATTGGCTAAGGAATCTAGTATACAATTTGGGCGTGCATGGTATAGTTCCTTTGTTTTAATATTCATTTCAACCGTAGTACAAGGACAATTCTGTGAGTATGCTTCCACTATCGGAACAGGACCTTGTTAGTATTACAAGGTTCTGTTTACTGGGCTATGCTCCCACCATAATCTGATGGTACCACCCTATCATCAGCATTCTAACCATCTCACGGTTACGTACATTGTACCGCATACAATTATACTTTGTAAAGCAGAGTAGAGACAGCAGATACTAGGGAAACAATGCTGAGTTTTGATCGACATCTAACATGACCGATTGGACCGACACGACACACCATCTTGCATGACAAGATGAGATTTCAAACCAGTATGAAAGTTTGCATGGCATTTTTGACAATGCTACAAATAAGATTTTATTGATTATAGAAAAGAAATACTGGCATAGAGAAGGAAGTACCGGCCTCTGAACAGCTACTATGCCATGCATGCCCAATCGTTACAACTTCCTTCTCCATTGAAACAAGATCACGAAGATGTCCGTCACTTTTTATCCTTTCCAGCTGACAGCTCAACTTTTTCTGTGCCATGTTTGCCTTGATTCAAATGTTGCGGAGTATTGTGGGAGACAGGAACCAGACTAACCTAAATTCAGGCAACCATGGCATAGTCAAAAGTTGAACTGGTGAGGATGCAAAGAGACGTACATCTCATCTAAATGGAGAAGAAGCCTTTATCATACGATAAGGACATGAGTGTTCATTTCAACGGTCTTTATTGCATATTTTAGTGAGAACTTCTTTGACCAGACGTAGATTTTTTTTAAACTGGGTCTTATAGCATAGCATTACTAGGTCCAGTTTACTGGGCTAGTGTTTATCAGTGACATATCCAGCTCATTGATCAGCCGATAATGAGTTGAGAGTTTCTCAGGAATGGATGGTGGATTTATCTTGACCTTTATTTTCAATAACTCAGTGAAAAATAAAATTGTATCAGATTTGTTCCCTTTTTTTTAATAAATCCCCATGTCCGATTTCCAGATGGTGTTTTGTGTGCATATCTAAGCATGGTATGTTTGTAGAGATAATCAACACTGCTCTTCAGTGACGTCACATTTCATACAACTACAAAAATCAATATGAACCTCTGACATTATAGTTTTTGACAGACAGAAAAAAACACAAAATTTATCATCCGATAAAAATTAAGTTCAGATCTAGGAAATAGCAAGTACTCTTGACGTGAAGAACGAAAGGTTCTATAACAATATTGAAGTCACTAGTACTGTAGTTAGACATGATATAATAATTTTAGGTATTAATCTTCAATAAATGAACTGTATTAAACCCAGATTGATCAATAAATATATAAATTGTGTCTTGCAGGCTTTACATATTAAAAGGCAAATATGGCTGATAGTACAACAGACAACGCTGAGAACACTGGGACAACAGAACAAGAACAACAGCAGTCCACTTCTTCCCCTCCACCCAATGCTGCAACAACCTCTGTTATGGTGAGTCTGTGTACAGGGGTAGTAGATATCAGGCGTGACATAATTATTCATAACAGCGTTAATGGACAATAGTCATATTACTGTGAAACTTCTTAGTTTTTGGACAGTCTAATTTTCAGAGTGAGAAAAGTCAATGGGTGACAATATAGATTTCTTCTTTGCAAGGTCTATAGACCATCTGCCTACATGTAAACACGTATATGGGTTGGTGTAGGTATCCTTGTATTGACCTACTGCATGTTTGGTGCCCTTTTTACTGACATCTTCCAGTCACTGAAAAACTTAATTACAGTCCTGCAAAAGACAGTCATGCACTCAAATATGTATCATTTAGATTCATTGTTTTTTTTTCTGAGTATAAAATTTACATGTACATCTATGATGACGAGAAATAATAAAACAGAAACAAATACAAAGATATGTATTATTCATTGAATGAGAATATAAATATAATTTTTAACAATTTTGACTTTATTGTCTTCTGCAGGGCTATATGATGGAACATAAGCTGGAGACATTACTGTGGCTGACAAGAGTGTTAACTGTCATCTTCACCATTCTCTTTATATTGCCATTCTTTGGGTTAGTATTCTATGTATATTTGTATTGTCCCTACCAGTGAGGGGGTTTTGTTAGCAGTCCGTTCCAAGATATTGTGAAAACGCTTACTTGAAAGCAAATCTCTCATAAAAACATCAAACTTGGACTGTAGTCTTTTCCTGGTAGTACATGTACTGCGTTCCATTCAATTTCAGACAACAATATTTCTGCCTTTATGATGTTATACAGTTTTTAAAACATAACTCCAGATTGGCAATATAAAATTTGATTGCTCTATAAAATTAACATATAAATAAACTAATATAAAATAATTACACTAAAATCTCATAACAAAGTGCAAAGCAATGCGTGCATATTAAAAGCATAAAAGCATTTAAAGAGGGAGGCAGACTCCACATCAATGTTGGCCTATTGTAATATAGGTATACTTTTTTAGAGTGACAACCCCATTTCAGCACATTACTGTTATAAGACACGGTTGTGGGAGGGTGGGTGCAGACTTTGAGATAAACTGGTCAAGCAACCAGCAGCAGCTACGCGTTACCCACAATAAAGTCACGTTCATACTCAGACAACCTATTTAATACACGCAGGCTGTCTGGCTTGTGATTGATATTCAAATGCATGCTTGGCGGGGCCAATGAGGAAGCGACTTGAGAAGGGATCTAGACTAGGCCTGGCTTGATGCTTCATTATATTCAAACAATTTCCCGCCAAAGCCTGCCCATAGCCTGTCCAACACATTGTGCATTGAACAGATATTGACCTACTTCCGATAGTCCTTCGATCGACACAGTTACACATGCATTCACAAAGTAGGCCTATAGTTATATGCCATATAGAATCCAGGCCTGTGTTTTAAACAGGTTTTATATAAAACCCGATCCAAAATGTGTTGTGAAAAATATAATTTTAAATAAAATTCACGGATTAGCTTCTCCTTTTCACGTAGCTTTGTCCTGTTAATATAATTGCTGACATTTCACTCCACCATTGAAATTTCGGTCAACAAAATGCGTCTTACTAAGGTCTATTTGACCAATTTCAACCTCTCAAAACTGGTCTTTAACTTGACATAAACATTAATCCGATGCCTGTTGGTTAACTAACTATTTATTGACTGGATGTTCCAGATTTAGTTTTGCTTGTATTCACTATTACTGCCCAATACCTAGTCTCAAGATTTGATATCACTTTTCTTCTAATCATTTCAAATCATTCTCCATTTTACAGTGGAAACCCAGCCAGTTTTTATCAGCGGGCCTTGATCAGCAGTGCCGCCACCAGTGCACTCCGATTACATCACAGATTACCAAATTTCCAGCTTAGTAGAGAGTTCTTTGGCAGGATGTTCCTAGAAGATAGTTGTCACTATCTCTTCTTTGCTCTCATCTTTATGAACACATATCCACTGACAAGTATCCTTTCACTACCAGAACTGTATTCACTCAGAATTTAGTCATTCATTTCTTTAGGACTAATTTTGTTATGTAACGTTCAGCCAATTTGCCTTTAAATTTGCCTTTAATGAACTACCCTAAATCCTCAACAAATTAAGCCCTTTTAACACTTAAACTACATCTTATAAGGCTAAGAAGTGTTGAAACACATTCTGGAAATTTCCGGCTTAAAACTACTCTAAAATATAAGTTTCAGTTCCAAACTTACTCCTACAATTTCATTAATTTACATAAAACTTGTTTAGGTCAAATTTGTTGAGGATTTCAAGTAAAACAAAACAGTCACTAGATGATACTTTGCTTGTCAAAACTAGCTTATCAATACAACATCTTTTATACTGAAGTTGGTCATTAATCGCCTTTAAATGCGCCTATCATTGGACAGGGTGTATTATGGTATGGTGTTGCACGTCTGTCGACATCTTGTTTTTGGGCCGTTTACTTGTAAATCGTTTATCTGATTCCAGCGGATTACTGGATTATTATTACTCTTGGTAGATTAATGGATTGATTGATTGGTGTTTAAGGCTGTGCTCTAGGGTATTTCACTTAGATGACAGTGGTGTATACCAACAAAAGACAAACAATAAATGGGAAGTCACTTTGTTCTTATCGCTGTTATATAGATAACGCTCCTCCAGAGCTATGTATGACAGTATGAATATAATCTGGAAACATACTGCCCTTAGCACTTGGTAGAAGTATTCAACATGGCAAAATGTGTATTTTTAAGGTTATGCCTACTGGTGGTACCTCCTTGTGGCTACGAATAAACTTTGTTTTCATCACTTAAGTTGGAAACTGCTGATCAGAACATATAAAGGAGTACAATTGTCCCATGTGTCGGGATGTGGTATGGTATGAAATGTGGCATATGGTGGAAATGTTGGTTTCCAGCTGTTAAAATGAAATCAGATTCTTACAAATCTAGTGCCACTGCCTGGTAGCTAAGAATCAACTTTGTTTCCAGAAGTTGGTTTAAAAACATGAAAAAGTTTCATCCGGACGTAATTTGAGACTCACTGAAGCCATTGTTTCTTAACGTGAAGTTAACACAGTAAAGATTTAGTGGTATGGCTCTCATGGCTCTTGGCTAAAAGAGACTTCAGACTTTCATTCTTGTTGTGAAACTGTATTTTCACATTTTATTTATTATATCAATAGTCATCACTATTTAAGTTTAATGCAAATTGCTTGTTTATAGAGGATGAACTAGTATTTTGTGTTTTTCAACATTGCCTTAACTAGGTTCAGTGTGTCTGGTACCAATTTTCCTGTTTGCTTTATTACATGCAACAACATACTCAAAAACACTTTTAAATGTAAGTATAATAGAGAAATAACTATTTCTTTGTCTTGGATAGTTTCTTTTATGTATTTGTAAATTGGTATAGTACATGTAGGTTTTATACAAAGGGGAGTAACCAGTATCGTGGTTTGTCTCCCTTTAATAAACTGATTCACCTTCAGATAACCTGATCAATCTGCATGGTAGCAATTTGAGTGAATAAACCTAAATACCAACATTAACCTAAAATATTTAAAATAGGATAAAATTAGTTGTATTTATGGATTTTGCCTTATAATGTGTATAAATTTGTTCCAAAGGAATGGCATATGTAGCTTGTGAAGACCTTTATAACTCTAGTAGGACTACTATTTTAAACCCCTTTTTGTTTTGTTTCTTGCATTTGACAGTTAATGCCGCCTGGATCGCTGCAGTTTGCTCACAACCTTATTACCAAGTTAGAAGCACAGCAGACAAGTATACTCCGCTTAATTGCCTGCACCGAAATTTTCTTAATGCCGGCAATTGTTGTTATGATTCTAACGTAAGTCTTATCAAAAAAAAAAATTACTCATTATTAGTCATGAAATTATTCACCAATTATTGATAAGTTAATTCTATCACATTTTTCTATCACATTCTAAGACCATAATTATCAATTTCTTTTATGCATTTTTATGCAGTGATTTCATGACTAAAAAATCCTCATTAAAAGGAAAATTTGAGTTCAGTTTTTTTATTAAAGTTATCAGGACTAGGGATATATTCTGAAAATAAATACTTATATATAATTTACTTTCATTTTATTCGTATACTTTTTATTTTCAGTGGTAAAGCTATGCTGTTGCTGCCATTCGTATACTACCGGTTCCTGACACTGAGATATGCATCCAGAAGAAATCCTTACTGCAGGTAAAATATGTAAAATAAAATTAAAATAACAAATCAGTAATGTCTGTTCACTTTGTATCTGACTGTCAGACCATGCATAGATCTGGAATGTTATCTTGATCCTGTTTTCATTAAAGAAAAATGTGTTGTTCTGAGTAAACTGTCGCTAGCTAGATATTTGTGAATATTTTCTCAAAGTTTAAATATTATCCATTTATGGGAATCCCACACTTTTGTATATTCTGTAAATCCATGCTATTGCATTGCATAAATTATGTACTCTTAATAATTGCAGAAACTTATCCATTTGATAAATTCCAATGTTAGCCTTGTTTAATCTTTTTGTTTTAGGACTGTGTTTTCTGAGTTAAGAGGCAGTGCAGAGATCCTCTGCTCCAAACCCCAGTGTCCTGGGTTTGCTCGTAGTCTGATCTATAAGGGAATTGCCTTCATCAGTAGACTAGCCCCTGAGGTGGCACCTGCCTCTTAACACCCTGTCATCTAGATCAAGTATATCTGTATTTATTCTGGAGAGAAGAGAGTTTTTACCTTCTTGCAAATGATTATAAATGCATTCCTGTTGTACCCGAGTCAACCACGTCATCTCTAAGTAACTAACTGATCACCGCATTTGCTATAACTCTTGTTGGTGCAATCGACTTTAAATTTTACACTATACATTAAACAGTTATGTGTACTTTATAACACAGGTGAGAAAATACTAATACTGTTACTTGAATAACATGATGACACAATATTTACTGCTTTAGACTACAATGCATGCCATGATGCACAACTGTAGTACAATTATTGAAAGTATGCTAGAAGTTTTGAAGTGGTGTTATTCAATGTGATTAATATAGGGGTTGTGATTACCGTGGCTATAAGAAGTGATATATATGTAGTAGTTTGTTGCAAATTTGTTAATTTCACTGGATAACAAAAAAAACTATTGTTTATAAAATGTTCAATTGGTTTATCAACTTCAATAAATTTCAGTGTGTACAAGTTTCACTTTTTAATTTATATCTTGTAATAAGGGTATATGTTGGTGAACACTATCAACCTCACCTTGATCAATTTATCAGATTCTTTGGCATAATAGCACCAACTTTACATCATTGGAATTTTGTCCATTCTTTACCAGGTATGAATCTTATTTGATCAAAATGACCAGCATGAAATAGTTTTGTGTCAGTTATATGTGACAGCATTTTTGCTGATATTTGCTTAGATATTGAAATAAATTGAGAGTGTAACTGTCATCCCAAATAAACCAAATATACTGACCAGGATGTGGGAAAGTTATCTCTGGTACACTCCCTTAGAGGTTAACAAATTTCAGGGTTTTAACTCAAACTCTTTTCCTTTAATGAACATTAGAAATCACATTGGTATATGTGCTATCCCAAATAAAACGAATGTACTGACAAGCATGTGGGAGAGCTTTCTCTCATATTGTGATTTCTGAGGTTCAAACAAGGGAAAGGAGTTTTAGTTCAAACCTGACATTTGTTAACCTCTAAGGGAGTGTAGCAGAGATAACTGAGATAGTTAATTTTGGAGATAAAGCTGTTAGACAACTGACAAGAACTTGTGTAACTTGTGGGTATATTGATTGTAACAGCATCTTCAATCATGCACAAACACTGAATATACATAGCCGTCAAGAAGAAGTGAAATTCCCTGTAATTGCACAACATTAAATACTGTTATAGCTGATAATTGTTTGTACCATAAGGCAGATGGTAGTGTTCAAATAATTTAATGAAAGCATCAAAAAATGAGGAAGAGAAAAGAAAAACAAGTGTTTATTTCATTGAATATCAGTGGTATTATTTAGCCATAATAAGCCTATATAGCTATTCTAGGAGACTCGTCCCCAGACATCATTTCTAAGATCGCATTGTGTTTTACATTAAATACATGGCTCAATATATACCATATAGTGTTTTCATGTTGTCATAATGTATTTGAATGTTGTGTATTTGTGTCATTTTCTATGATTACAATTTCTTACTTGAAATTATAATTGTTTGTTTTTGTTGGTGTTGTTTTTATTTGTTTGTTTTGTTTTTCTTACACCCACGACTTGGGCGTGGTGATCATGCAAGATCTCGTATGTCCCGCAAGATAGATCTCTGAGGCCTCGTTCGGAAGTTCTCGAATGTAAGTGATTTATTTATTTTTTGTAATAAGAATGTCAAAATAGGGTTTGCACGAGCATAATGTTTGAAAACTTATCTTTTAATCTTGGCAATATATCAATTTGATCAATTTTGACCCATACGGGTCCAGCAAGACGTTATGGTCAAAGTATTGCGTAAAATCTAACGGACTGGTAAATCGTGTGACTGGTCTAAACAGCTTACTAAGGGGAGAGTAATTTAGAACTAGTTCTTCTGAGTTACCTCCCTTGGATCAGCGAGACGCACTTTTTGTTGTTACTTTGGACATTTGTAGGTTATAAGATCGATATTGAAACCAATGAATTGAATGATTTCGTATACATGTACACACATATATTTATAAATGGCTCAGGTATGAAAAACATACCGTATACACGTACACAAAATATTAATAAATAGCGCACGTATGCCAAATATACCGTATACATTTTCACAAAAATATTAATAAATGACACAGGTATGACAAACATATAGCTTGATTAATTTGCGTACCCCCAATCGTTTTTTCTTCTCTCATCTGATCATCAGACTGTTCTGTGCTGCACATACCTACATTTCCACATTCTCTGTTCAGTTGTTTTATTGACAGATATGTATTGCCCCTTTCTCAATGTCTGATACAGGTATCTGCGGAGGAGTTCTCGAGCAAGGTTGGAATTCTATGAAAAAATCAGAATCATTTTCTCCTAAAAAAAACACCTGTAGGCTTACTTCAAGCTTACAGATTGGGTATTTGTATTAATTCAAATTTGTATATATTTTCTCCCTGACAAGACGGATTTAAGAAATACGTATCAGTTCGTTCGACCTTACCATTGTTAGCAGAAAGTGACATGGAGTTTTTTTTTTTCTCCCTTTCAAAAAATTGTCAAGTCCAAATCAGAAAAGAAAAAACAATATTTCCGGTTCGCGGATCTATGGAGTTTTTACCCCCATGTTTAAAGCCGCCAAATTTGGTTGCAGAGTTTTGTCCGACGAGTTCCAAACGCTGCCAGTCTACGTCATCTCGCCATCTCCTGTGGTTGCCTTCTGCTGTTGTTTGTCACCAGCGTCGTTTCGATCACCCATTGTCCTCCGTCATATTGGTAACAAAACACCAGGTAAACAAACATTTATATATCATTTCGCTATCATCAGGCCCTAGGACATGATAAAGATGGCATTTGCTTTATTTTCGTTCCGAAACGTATGTTTTTATATATATATCCGGCCAGAGACCTGAGTTTGAATCCCGGTGGAGGCAAGCACAATTTTCTTTCTCTACATTAATACAAAAATATATATTTCCTTAGACTTGAACATTACCGTGCTTTAAAAGAGTTTGTGCGTTTATTTACTAGCACTCTATTAAGGGTAGATATAAAATCTTTGGACATTAAAAACATGTTTTCAGCGTTTGTTAAAAATAGAACAGCACATTTATTACTAGTAATAGACGAACATCCCGATGATAATTTATGTATATTATTTAATATATATCCGGACAAACGCTTCAATATAGTTGCAGATCATAATAAAGAACAGTTAAGCCAATTCCTGTATACAACAACTAATTTCTTACAAGTAGTCCTATTTTGAATGTGTATGGCAAGGGAGCGCGAGTGGAAAGCCTTATCGTAAATTAATATAGACTTCTAAATTTAAGTCTAGGTGGCATTTAGAGCTAAAATCGCCTACAACAAGTTTTATCAGTGTTCGGTTGTTTTGACGTCGGCCACTCTCGATAAATAATGAGAAGGCGTTAGCAATGGAGGGAGTCATTCAAACCATTTATGTGTTGTTCACAGCGGAAATCGGTATGGCTAAAGCATTGATTACATACATGTTAGACCTCCGCTTAGCTTTTAACCCAAACCGTTTTCGTATCAAATCCATCCTGTACTTATTAAAGTTGATGGGCGCGAGACGAGCGCTGGTGACGTAACTCAATTAGGCTGGTCTCAGGTGACTCGAATAACACACACTGCACATTACACAATAAACTAACCCACGGCCACTTTCAACGACATTATGAAATTTAAGGCGTTCTCTTACAAACCTAAAGTGGCCATTCCGACTGGAAATGTGTCCGTTACAATGATGAAAATGTATGCTGGTTGTTAAGTAAGAGTTATACGCTGTCTCAATGGTTTCTAACCTGTGACCAAAAAGAAAGGATATTGCCACACTTAAACCCATGTATTATCCTTTCATTTTAGCACCAGTATCTTTAAATCGATCGTATAAAACCGAAAACCATTAGCCGCCATTATGTATAGTGATAGGAACCGATTACATGCTACCTGATCTCTCCACCTAAAACTTTGAGAGTGAATTCATCCGCCACTGTTTATTGAACGCAGATCCATTTCAATATACTCCCATAATTTGTTCTTCTGGTCCTAAAACACGTGGAAGAGTGTAACACTGATAACGAGAGTCCATTACAATACAGTTCATATACTGCCATAATTTGTCCTTCTGGTCTTAAAACACGTGGAAGAGTGTAGGACTGATAACGAGAGTCCATAATAATACAGTTCATATACTGCCATAATTTGTTCTTCTGGTCTTAAAACACGCGGAAGAGTGTAACACTGATAACGAGAGTCCATAATAATACAGTTCATACGTTATTCGTGTTTTACTTTCATTTCATGTGGAGAAAAAATGTTGTATCTACCTTTTGTCCAAGGTTTTAAAATTTATCGTTTCACCTAATTTCAGTTTTCATAAATAATAATCACGTCAGCAAAATCCAGGGTAACCTGGAATGAATTGTTAAGCTAGGACTTGATCTAGGCCGGCAGCCAAACATAAATTCATAGCCTTGTTTTCTCTGGCGAGTGCTGGACATTCAGTTTGATCAGATAGCAAATCGCGTCAGAATACTTAATCGGCATAGAGGTAGTGAAGTGTCTCTCCTACGATATTGTCGTATGAGAGATACTTCTGTAACTAGGCAGAGAAGAGGATGTTCGAAATGTATGTGTTTCATTGATGGGAGACGTTCGAAATGTAGCATGGATGCGTGGATCTCTTAAGTATTGTATTCTCGCATTTAAATGCGCGGTAGCACAATGCAATTTAAAGGAAGTATGCAGAACCATTTATTGATGAAACAAAAAGTGTTAAATCTTATAAGCTTTTTTGCTCATACTCCGTTTAAAATGCTGTCTTATAATAAACACACGATTTGTTCTCGGTTTCACAAAGATGAATACACGTAAATTGTATTATGACGGCATTCAAAACATAATTTTTGGATGAATAATATATCCAGTCCAAATGAGGCATATGTTCAACATTACTGTGTAGTATTACATTTACTTACCGAACGGAGAAAATATTTTGATTATAAGAACGTAACACTAAAGTTCTTTTCTCTTTTTTGAAAAAAAAATAACTATAAACTCGACATCTTTATATACTTTTCTCCTGTAAGTCGTCAAAACTGTTACGGGATTTTACGACAGAAAACCACCGAAATAACTTAATTAAACTATACGATTTTTGTATAAAAATGATTCAAATCAATAACTTGAAGACATATCATCTTCTGGAGTGTATGCCTTATAATAAAGTGTAATTAAGCTGTAGCGAACCATCACAAAACATCATGCAAACAATATACATTTGAGATG
>JAVFBZ010199188.1:0-13916 GCA_032466195.1 Katharina tunicata | reverse complement strand
GATCAGTCTATTGTCTTCAGTTTGTGCCAAATTTAATGTACCGAGAATTAAGCAAATGATATAAATTCGTGAAATGGAGAAAAAGTCTCATCTCGGCCCATCTCGATCTTTAAGTCGTATTGTAATAGCCCCTCTCATATTTAAGCTTTGATAACCACACTGAAAGAGAGACAGACACTTAAACGTTTTCCATGTTACTTGGGTACAAAATGTTTTTTCAGCATATGGATACATACATATTCGGTGGTTCTGAAAAGGCAATCTGTTATAAATTTACAAATGCATGGCGAGGGACGGTGGGAAACGGTTGAATATAGTCCTGGAGCTACATTTTAAAGTCGGTAATGAATAATTTACCGAGGGTTGTTATAAATACGAGAGTTTTTTATTATTTACCACGTAACTAAAGTTAGCTATCAAACATTTTGCGATTTAGCCGATTTTTGTTTTTTAATCTTCCTGCAACTTAAAGGGCATGTATGAAATATGCCACCACAAATAAAAAAAAAATGAACTAGAGAAGCATTCTAAAGTGGCACTTTGAGAGAAAGACATACACGACACGATAAAAGTAAATCGGGTTCAGAAAAAAAAACTATGTTATATTGTCGACTGTAAATGTACGCTCTAAATTTATAATCCGTCACGACATGAAGCCGACGCTGTTGTTGAAAGACAAACTTATAACCGATTTTCCCATGGTACACGGAGGTGTCTTAAATTTAAATCTATAACGACAAAAAACCAGCAGCAATTGATATGACTGAATCACAGCCTGCGTTATCCTTGATCTTTTTAGTAAACATAAACTTAAATAAACCTACAGATTTTGGAGGTTAAAGAAAATATTTTGTTTAAAGAAAATGTGGGAGCTGAAGTGCAAAAGGAAGAATAAGGAAAAAAGAAAAGAACAATTAATATGTAAAAAAAAGGCAAAAAATACATACTTCCGGATATAATAAAAACAAACAAAAATAAGTAAAACACAAAAATATAAAACGGAATAAATAAATAAAAATGTAAGATTTTGTTTTTCAAATCGAGCATAACATGAATGTTAATCAGTCTGGGTGTTAGAGCTGCTTAAAAATTGTATCGGCTCTAGTCACACTTTGACTCTCATAAAACAAGCTCCAAGTTTCACAGAAGCGATAGAGTTTTCCCCCTTGGGAGGATTTAATGTCTTCTCTAAGCTCGTCAGGTTATCTGAGTGCCTGAGTTGAATTCACTATGACAGGCGATATTCTACTGTTTATTGGATTAATATTATCTCCATTTTACATACCTCTAACACATTTTTTTTTAAACACCCCCTGGGAATATGCACATCAATTTCGTCAGTCAAGTGAGTAATTCTGTCTCCAGCACGTTCTTTTCTACCCAAGTGTCTTCGAATTACATCTAAGCCCGTGACGTGGCTCTGTTGGTTGAGTGTTGGACTGCTGAGTCTCCTTCGCTGTACCCGAAACCCCCTGTGGACCTTAGGTATATAGGGGTACCTTTCAAGGAATCATGTTTTGGGTCATAGAAAAACTAACATGAGTAAATCGGGCGACTGAAAGTATTGTGTTTTGATAAGCTGCCAAAGTTTTGCTACAAAGTTAAAAAGAGGATTTATAACACCTAGGCAGACCCAAGCATAATAATAATAATAAATTTCATTTCAAGAGAGTTAAATAAACTCGCTCAGCAGATTGCTGATGTTCCCCGAGGCCCTCCATTCACAAGCACACAAGCATACAGCACACACACACAAAATATATTTACATTATATCTACAAGCACTAACATGAAAATAAGTAAATGACAAAACCGGAAACGGAATACAGTCTCAGAAAAGCCGATACAAGACTAAATGACAAAAGGAAAAACTAAATGACAAAATGCAAAACTAAAGGACAAAATTTAAAACTAATGGAAAGAAAATAAAAACGGCATACAAACACATCCATTTATTCAACTTACAGGTTTAAGGGGAATTTAATCAACAACAGTCAGTTAAGGGTATTGCAATTGTTTCTTGTCTCATTGGGAACTTTGAGAGGCATGAGATCAATTCAAATATAATAAAAGAAGGGTGATAGACTATCAATTCATAATGCGATTTAGAAATTGAAAACATGTGGTCTGAACAGAAATAATGTGATAAATGTAGATATGCATATCCTCATGATAATGAAGCAGTTTTCGAACGGCAACGTATTAGACGTAGCCCATGTTTTAGTGTTTGTTTTGTATGCTGTTTTTTTCGTTTGTTTGTTTATTTGTGTGATAGATAGATTGATTGATCTCTTACTTTCTTGCTCCACAGGTACAGATATTCATTGTTACGACAGATTCAATATACGTAAAAGTTCCAGCTGGTGATGTCATTTGCTTTCTAAGACCCTCTGAAACAAATCCCCGGTTATCAGTCAATCCTGTTCTGTGTGATGTAAGGATTTCTTCTTGTGTCAAGGGTCAGCTACTCTGTCGTCCACCGTGGCTGTCTCCCATAGAGACACTAAATGATTATTGTTCGTTTAATGGTAAAATAAACCGATTAGTTAAATGTTTCATTTTGGACCAGGCTGTAGCAAAGAATGACAAGGCTGCTGAGTGGCGAAGTGAAATACCACCATAGCCGTAAAACACGTAACCGACGAATGTATAAAACGAATACATCACGTTTAATTCCTCATGGTTTACATCAGGTTGGGCAACGTAGACTTTTATAGGCCTATAGCAACATCGATTATCATTTCAAGTATTCTCTTATGAAGGCGCTAAAATCAATCTTAACTTCTGGCTTCGATCAGTTTTCGGGTAGGTGAAGAATAATTGCGATAATAAAACGTTTATATTGTTGTTTAAGCAGTTACTAGATTGATTATTTACCTTCAGAAAAGGGACTAAGTGACAAAATGACTCTGAGTTGATAGACTAGGTGTTTCCAAAAACGCTTCCTAGGTGTAAGAAAATATTATCTTTGCTTAAATGTTACTCATAAATTCGGAGGGTTTTACCACAGCTGGCGAATGCATATTTTTAAAAAAGATATTCTACATTGTCAACTTTCTTAAAAACTGTTGTCCCCATATATTTCACTTACTAATAAAGATGTTTGTCGTTTTGTTTTTTTAGGATGAAGCTAGTGTTGGGTTTTATAAATAGTTGCTATAATGTTGAGCGGAGTAGGGAGTTGGACGGGATCGCTAAATCGTGCTCCCGACGATGCACGCAGAATTCCCCCAACGTTTTGTCTCCGTGGGCAGCAATCCAGTTTTCTCACACCGTATTATCAGATTAGCTTAGAACATTAGCAAGGCACCTGACGCAGTCGTACCTGGGAATTATGGCACAATTATGAAGCTGTCAGTTTCCTGGCGGAGGAACAATCTCACAGGAATCATGTGATCTTCAAACACGGAATTAACATGGTCATCACAGCAAAACATGCAAAGAGGAGTTCATAGGATTGCCGTCCCCTTTACGCTCCTATACTTAACATTTAATACAGACCAGTACAGCCGCTGGTAACACAAGGCCGACTAACAAGTGATTGCCAGCAGAGGGCGCTATTCCGGACTTGATGCTTACAGGCCAATCAAGTAACATTTTTCAGTTGCACGTTTGGCTTGAATTTTGTTTATTTGTTATCCAAGGCCAAGGCTCAATGTTCATCTATAGTCGTGGGAAATAGTTGAGGATTCTAAATGGCTTTGTCTACTCGTCCATCTTTATCACTATATACTACATTTGATTAAAACCTTCGCCGGTATATATAAACCAGCTTGGACACCATTTTATGTGTAGTCATATTCGGTAAATTGCCGTAAATTATTCGGTCGTCGACGGGCTCATTAGAGCTATATAGAGTTGCATGCGCACACTAAACCTTTCAAGGAATTTGATTGGCTCAATTGTAACAGTGCCTTCATAAATGAAAATCAGTTATGTTGAAATAAACAAATATCCAATCTGTACAAGGCTTGTACGAGCCAAATGAAATCCTGCCATAATTCAAATTCAACGTAAAGGAGGTTTTGGGGTTTTTCTCTCGATTTCATGTGTTTCGGGTGCAAAGGCATTTCGATGTACGCCGTTTGAGCAATAAAGACATGTTTTTTAAAAATATGCATTCCCCAGCTGTGGTAAAACCCTCCGAATTTATGAGTAACATTTAAGCAAAGATAATATTTTCTTACACCTAGGAAGCGTTTTTGGAAACACCTTGTCTATCATCCCAGCGTCTCCCTTAGGCAAGAATGTGGTCACGTAGACCAGTTCAGTGGGTGCCTTTTTACGCAACATCAAGCACAAGATTTTTTGTAGTGGGCCACGGATAATGTCAGTTGAACCCTGGATCACTGGAGGCCAGTACTCTTCACCGAAGTTGGTTCGAATCCTCCTGTTTAACTTAGGTACATAATCGAAGTTTCTGGTGGCTGCAGAGTCGCGGGTTTTTACAATGTTTCTTCCCGGTTTTGCACCAAACGTTGGCAACGCAAACTCATCCTTTAGGTAAAATACTCATAAGTACAACGTTAAACAGCAATCACTTAAATACATTGAGTAATGAGAGCAGGTTAAAGCATGATATGGTTGGGATGGGCGACTGTAGCAATCATTTCCACTGGTCTCCTTCATTGGTCTCCGCGGCTAAATCACAACCAATAGGAGACTGCTGATCAAAATATTTCTAATAATTGGAAGATGGATTGAGAATAGTTGATTTTGTTGATGTGTGGATATGAGGAAGACGCGGTGATATTGAATCAAGATGACCTCTCATTTCACATTCATCACATGTCGGTGAGCCGAGGAGAATAGCAATGTTTGTAAAACGGTGCAAAACCGTGCTGATCCAAACCTTCGCGAAAAATCGATTCTATTACACAAATTAGGAGGTGTCTGGCTTCGTGTGGCCAGCAAGATGAGCCAAGACAACGCGCTAACAAAACACGTTCTGATAATTCCGTTTGGCTTAGCGAATGGGCCAGAAAGTCGTTCTTTTCTCACAAACATGATCTTGCCTAGATAAATCTGTTGTCTTCGCTTTGCAACTAGGTATATAATATATAATAATCGCTATCGAAATCAACGAAATAGAAATGTTATTATATTATTGAGACAGAACTGTAAAATTTAAATAGAAAGATTTATTACCCAGTGCTTTTGAAATAACAATAATTCATGGATGTGTAAAATAATACAAAGTTAAAGCGACTATTAAATCACGTCAACACTTTTAATTCATCCCTTTTTTCAGCATGAGGACTAAGATTCATACGTAATGATTAAAATTAGTTCAAATGTGTTCTGATGTACGTATTAATTATAACTTAAAAGAAGACGACAGCAGGATTAAAATTAAGATTTATTTTCGATATTGTTGGTTAATACTTTGATTATTATCAACAGAAGATTTGGCGTACAGGACGGTAGCTTAGTTGTGAATGGATTGACTCCAGTGGGTAGAATAGTCTACACTGCTCTATATTTCAACTAAAATACTGTCATTCCTTAAGAAGTAAAAACATTTGTAAAGCTCCGTTTCTAAAATACAGGCCTACAAACTTATGTTAAATAAGATGGCAACAAAATTGATTAAAACCTAGAACAATAAATCGGTAATGTTGTTTTTGACGAAATTTGACTAATGAATTTCTATTGTTAAAGAAAACATACATTTATTTCAACAGATTAGTGTGTGTTTATGAAGTGTTTATATAATAGTATAAGTTCACAATAATATATTTATTATCTAGGAAATAGGACTAGACAATGCGAAATCGTTCATGAGCCCTTACCTATTTTACCTTGTGTAATTTTGTCAACAACACGTTTATGCTCAGGTAGACGACATTTTCCTGAAGTTTTCTAGCAGTTATTCACAGTAAATAAAATTTCCGGTTCCGTTTGTCTGAGGTGGGTTTTTTCTCGCTCATATACAGTGAGAAAAAAACAGTAAATTTGAGAAATAATGAACAAAATTAACTTAACGAGAATAAATGAAAACCCAATGACAATCAATTAGCACCGGGAAAAAAACTATTCTGATGTGGTTTTATTCACTCATATCGAAGCGTGCCAACAAAATGCCGAGAAAAAATAATATAATTTATAACCAATTCTTTGTCTCTAGTGGCACTTTGATGCTCATAAAACAAGCTCTAATTTTCTCCAAAGCGATAGAGGTTTTCCCCTTGGGAGAATTCCAAGCCCTTCTCTAAGCTGGTCTGGTTTTCTGAGTGAAATTCACTGTGACACGCGAGCTTATACTGTTTACTGGATTAATTTAATTTCCGTTTTACAAGACTTTAATACATTGTTTTCTAACACCCTGGGGAATACACACATCAATTCCGACAGCCATGTGACTAATTCGATCCACGACCTGTCATTTTCTACACACTCGTCTTACTCAACCATTGCATCAACTGACCTATTGAAGTCCAACCAGGGGTTAAAAAAAACATTTATCGGTAGATATGGAATAATATCGAATGAAGTAAAGAAATGCTAACATTCAAACGGAATGAGAATTGGATAATTGGAAACATTTCGCAGGTCTTGCTTGGTGCATGGTGAATAGTTCTTCAGAATGTATTTTCGTTTCTTGGGATAACTTTAAACGCAACATTTTCTTGTAAGTTTTTATTTCTTTCTGAATCGCTGTTACAAAACAGAGATAAAAAAGTACACTGTGGTAATCTTTATAATTCTTCTTTGAATTTACTTCTTTTTAAAAACATTTATTGAAAAATAATGAAAAAATCATGAATTTTACAAATAAATCCATTATTGTCAGTAAACACGGTGGGGCTCTCTGAAGATTTCCGATCAAAGGGAATGAACTCGTGACAGAAAAGGTTTACGATTAATTCCCTTTGCCCTGAACAAACTCCATCCGCACTCGAATGTAGGCTACTGCGCACATCATCTCGGACGTGAAACAATCACCGCCATTTTGGCCGGAACTTTTTCTCAACCTGTGGGTCAAACTGCCAATGTAGAAAGATTCATCAGATTCCATTTATTGTACATTCAGAACATAATTTACTTCTAAACTTGATATTGTGCATCTTAAGCCTTTAAGAAATTCGTTCGATTACCCTATATTTTCTTACTTGTTCATTGTCCATACTGCGGTAAATAGGCTTCCGGTGAACAAAATGTACCATTTTTATACATATTTATACACCTATCACGGCCGATAGGTGATGATAGCGAAATAACGAGACATCACGCGAGGTTTTGCCGATTGCTCCATCCGGAGAGGCCATGTTAACCGCAGAACATTTTCTAATAGTTAAATAACATTTTTGAAACCTTAATCTTAATGGTATAACTATAATCACTTTGGGTAAATAAAAATAGTTTATCATATATTATTCTTATTATTAATTTAGTATTTAATGTACATTTTAGTAAATATTGTCACTCAGATAATTGACCACTGATCTTCTTTTAAAAGTATATCTAGGCATATAGAAGTCGAGACACAAAAGTTGTCATCCATCAAACCTTGTGTTATTCTAATGATCACATCGCCTATTAAGAGGTTGTGACCAATGACGTAGATACATAGGTCAATAGTTGTGACTATAAACAGACCAAATCATTAGGGATTGTGCTGGAAACTATTCTTAAGAAAATTGAACTCTTTGGTAAAGTCAATTCTATTCGATCCTTGTTGCTGGGAGCCGCGCCGTGACTCTCTAGGTTGTGTTTTAGACTGTCGAGTGCCCTTCAACGTAGATATATAGGGGAAGTCTTCCAGTGACTCGGTCGTTTTTCGGTTAAGAACCACTAAAACATCCCTCTACTATTTATGTAATAATTTTGCAGAGTTCACCCTTCCAAAAAGTGTATACACAAAATATTGAGCATATTGTGACACCTTGAAAGAAAGAGGGGCATTTGGGCTCTCAAAATTGTACAAAATAAATATAGCATGTCTACTGCAGTTTTGAGCTACATCACTTTCGAAAGGGGTTTTGTCTAAAATCTCCATGGAAACACTGGAACGGGCTGAATTTTCAAATCATTAAAAATACATATTTATTTTTTGCTATAATTGAACTATTGCTATATTTCACAAGGTATTATATTACAAAATTATCAGCAATCAACAAACCTCTCAACTCTCAGGTCTCAATAACAGCCAATTTCCTCTCTCTCGGCACTCTACTGCTGAAGGTTTTAAGGGTGCACAAATCCTAATGGTGGTGTATAACCTTTACGAGTTTTTTTTTTTCTAAAATAATCCGACAAGGCAAAGTCGTTATCTTAGTGCAATACCCTTGTGATTTCAGCATTTAAGCGGGTGGTTGGGCGGGGCCTCACGTTTGCTGGTGCTCTCTGATCTAAGGCATCATGATACTGATTTGTTCCGATGTCTATTTTGTCCTGTGTGTATTGTCATTTAGGGTGGTTCATTCGCCGGTTGGCTGAGTGAAATAACCGTGGGTTCGGCGTATAGTCCCCTATCAGGCAAATAAACAAATCGGCGTTTAAAATTGTCACGATATTTTCTGTTACCTTTACAACCTTGTGTGAAATAATCTGTTTGTGAAGAAAAGCGTAATACGGTTTATGTCTATATAAGCATATTATTATAGAGAAAAGATAGGATAACGAGAGTAAAGGATTGATGTCGATGTTTGGAGGAGAGCAGGCGATATGGAAGATTTTCCCGCGTGAATTCTTTACCATGCATGTCTTACAAGTATCATACAATTTCACATCAATTTCGTTCATGTTTTGTTCCTGTACAAGTTAAATCGGTCGAATTCAATAATTAAACACGTGTAAAAGCTTGATGGATCGTTCAGTGATTCCGAAATCCATCGATAAAACTGAAATGTTGTTCGCTAAAATTATAATTGAAAATCGACAAATTGTAAATTTTAAATTCGAATCGAGTTTGACATATTTTTTATCACAGAATAATAAACATGAAAGTGAAACAAACGAAAAAGAAACTGAAAATATAAAAACCACGGTGGAAATATTTCATTTTCATAATATTTGCGTAGAAAATAATTGATCATGTTTTCACTTTGAATTTCTTGAAATTTATGTTAATTTTCACAAAACTCGTTTATTCACTTTAACTTTTTTATTTTCCAATATAATTTTGGTTTAGACAATATTTTTATTTCCATAATAAAGGAAATTGGATTGGTGAACTCCGTGGTTTATAGAATTTTTCGAAACTCATTTCAAATTTAACAAGAAAATGACACGCCTGAGGATGTTCTACTACTTGCGCGCTGCGCTAGCCCGTAAACGACTCTGTTGGACGCTACAATGGCCCCTGCGAGTCTCCTGTTCAGACTACGTCATGAGGACATGGCTCCTTACAGCAGGGTGAGTATGTAAGTGGTTGAATGTCTATCTATATAATCTCCGGGCTGGAAGGAACTTCGCTTGGCCTAGTGGTTGTGTGCTTGGATTGCTGATCAAGAGATCGTGGGATTCAAATCCTGCAGCCGCCACGGTCACACTTCACTGACTTCTTCAGACTATCCCGAGGCTATGATACCTGGAACAACAGACCCAAAACGTCTCCAGAGGCTGAAATGAAAGACCATGGACACAGACGTATCCTCACGTTGTGATAGCAGAGATCAAGGACTCAGATGTATCACGAGGCTGTGATACCAGGTACATTAGACTCAAAAGTCCAATCAGACTGTGATATCAAAGGCCATGGACATAGACGTATACATGTACGTATCCCTAGGCTGTGATACCAGGTGCATTAATAGACGCAAACGACTTATGAGACTGCAATATCAAAGGCCATGGGCACAGACGTATCCTCGCACTGTGATACCAGAGATCGAGGGCTCACACGTATCCCGAGGTTGTGATACGAGGCACAATAGACTCAAACGTCTAATGAGACTGTGATATCAAGGGCCATGGAGACTGAGGCTACCAGATATCACACAATCAGACGTATCCTGCGGATGTGATACCATGAACCTGAAACTATGCGCTATCAAAGATCATCGACTCAAACGGATCCTGAATCTGTGACACCATAGACTCAAGCTTATCCAGGAGCAATTGAATCAAACGTATCCTCTGATAACAGTGACCAATGCCTCGAATCCTGAAAATGTTATGGACCATGGACTCAGACGTATCCTGAAGCTGTGTTAGCAATGCTGACATTTCACGCGGCTATGATACCAAAGCCAATGAACTCAGATGTATTTTGAGGCTATACCAGGTTAAATGGACTCAAACCTATCCTTCGGCTGTGATAACAGTGACCATAGACTCAGACGTCTCCTGAGAATGTGATACCAAGCACCAATAACTCCTTAACGTATCCTTAGGTTGCGGTACCCGTGGAAATGGAAAATGGACTGTAATACCAGGGTCCATCCTCATACGTATTTTAAGTCTGTAATAAGGGCATGCTGCGCTGTAAATGTGCTCTGGTGTTTTCTGTGTTGCCAATGCTGCTTATTGGATCTCAGAACTCCTTGTCTACTTATAAAATTTTCCATTTAAAAGCCTGGATATGTTTTTCTTTTACTTCCCCTTTCAAACTGAAAATTCGCTTAGAATATTTTATTGACGATGTGGCAATTTTCTGCCACTTGACCGGGCTTTGGAGTATCAACGTTACTCCAAGTCAACGGTAATGAGCCCATCAAGATTCAAAATGTTGACTCGTTACATGTAAGGTCAACGGTATTAAAAGCTTTGTTGATACTAGGAGGTAAATGTCGTTCGGCTTTATGTTCAATTCGAATTAAGATTCTATTGGCCCATACCTTGTACCGCCTGAATAGTTTTTTGCGACAGAATCGTTCCACTTGGTTGATCCAGGCTACTTGTATTGATGTCGGATGCTCTGGATGGCAGATTCATGTAAAGCCTTCTTAAATAACAAATGCTTTTCTTGAAAGACATCCAGGAACTGTAACATCTGGAAGTATAACATCACTCCTTCGGCCTAAAATCTGTATACGAGATGATGGCATAGTTACAAACCTCCACCTTACGTATTATACGTTTTTTAATGCTGCCGCTTCGCCCTATATAAATGCTACTCACCGAATATATCATTGGTGAGGAATGAACCCTGTAACTAATAACATCAAACGTTTAGGAGAGGAAATAAGAAAATGTTTGTTTGATTGGTTGTTTGAGATATCACGTGGTACTTTAGTCTGTTTCACTCAAATTACGTCGTTCCAGTCCAATGGGGAAGGAACACATACTTAAATACACTGTCAATAAACCATACAGCGCAAGACATAAAAAAACAGGAATTAAAACAGGACACCACAAAAAATCTGTGACCTGATGAACTTTGACCCTAAGAGCACCAGGGCTCAAGAAGCTCCCGCCCGACCACCCTTACATTCAATAAAGGGGTGAGAAATACATGTACTAAAAAGGTCCGTTGATGTAGCTTAGTTTGAACCGATAGTGTCCACCCGGCCCTCGCTGGAAAAAAAAGAGTGATTTGTTTCTCTACAACAGCCGGATTTCGAAATTTGTTCTCTGTATTAACATTATATTACGAAACAGTTCTGGCATTTAACTTGGTAGAAACAGATTCAGACTATTATAGGCCCCCAAAATTGACATACACACCCTTGGCCTCTGACTTTCGATGATCTGAAATGAC
Organism: Katharina tunicata; assembly: GCA_032466195.1. NCBI lineage: Eukaryota > Metazoa > Mollusca > Polyplacophora > Chitonida > Mopaliidae > Katharina > Katharina tunicata. The sequence continues at coordinate 2,273 of JAVFBZ010199188.1, read as the reverse complement.
TCTTGTACGGTTTTGCTTAGCAAAGTATATACCTTATCAATCGGTCATATACTGTTTAAGTATAGCTGACAAAATGAACAAATCAAAACATATAGAGAAAGCCGTTTAATTCCAATAGTACAATCAATATTATTTACAGAAGGCTCACATATTTACATTTGCAAATCATCAAAGCATATAAGATAGGAAAAGCACTTTTATACCGATATTCCAATCAATATTTTTGTACACAAATCATGATTAGTACTTTCGAACTTACATTACGGATTAACAAACCGTTTTGTAATTATGTTCACATTTTTGTCAAATTGTTATTAACTATCGTTTAATGGTAAGACAAAGAGGCTAATCGAAGTTTGTAAATTACTATTTAAGTTAGCGTTACTAGCCCAAATTGAAGCAAATACCACCATTTGCCAGAATTTGTAATTTGACTGACAAGCAAACTCCCAAATTACTTTCTATAACCGAATAACAATATAAGACCTTCTAGGAAGGCATCAGATCATTAACTATATCTTGAACGACTAGATCACCCACACATCCTGAAACCTGGGGCCATTCTTACGAGGATACGTTGGTTACCTTTGATTTAATTGCCTTGACGACACAGTATACATGCTTTCCTGGACGTCATGTTAATTACGTTAGACTCATTTCTCCAATCGATCTTAGCCAAAGATCAACGCGATTCCCTTTACGACCTAATGCCTTCAGTACTTGGCGTTATGGTAGTTACGTTCAACATTTACTAAGAATGTTTAGTGAAACAGGGGCCTCTGTAAGTTAACCAAAATATCGTAATCTCATTACAATTACCTCAGTAATGTTAATAATACATGCGAAAAATGAACAAAACCAGCAAAACTCTGTGGGCACTTTTGAAACTGTTTGAGACTCATTAAAGATTTATACAGGCGTCTATTATTTTAAATTTTTTCTTATAAAAGAATGAAAAAATCAAAATTTGGTAAAAAGAAAAAAGAGCACTATATTTGGGAAGCTGAAGATTAACATAATTATAAGACACTACAGATTTTTAAAAAAAAGTTATTGAAATTCAACATGTATAAGAAAAACATGACGACAAAGATGGATTTTCAACTTTTAGGTATATTGATCTTAAGAAACTCCATCTTAATCTTCATGTATTTTATATGTACCTTCTAAATGCCGCTCAAACAAGATACGTGTATAAGAGTTAAGAATAATCTCGACCAAGTATGTTTTATTGACAGTTCAAACTTTATTTTCACATATTTTGGGTCACCTTAGCATGTATGAAAAGCAGTGGTCAATAACAAAAACATTTGAATTTCACACAATTGTCCCACTATTTTCTTTGTGGTGAAAAAATGTATCGGCACATTTATTCTGTCTCCTTCGAAGGACAGAATTTCAAGATATCCGCCGCAGATTTCGTGACTTCTGTGTTATCCTGAGTTGTTAGGGTCAATTCGTCTCGTTTGAAATCCTTGACGTGGAAAATTGGTTCTTTGGTGTTGTCTTGAGTTACTGCCCTTGGTGACAAAACTTGAGGCTGGACCAATGGATGATGGGGACTCATTGCAATATCAAACGCGCATGAGCAGAGAGGTGAACAGACAGATTGATGCCTCTGGAAATGTGATTGGATGGTCGGACTGAGACGCCATCTGGTTGGAAAAAGATGAATTTTCAGTTATCGCAACGAGCAAATTTACGATGTTTGTTCGTTTATTTTTTTGTTTGGGGTATTATGTGGTATTTAAGATAATTTCACTCCTATGGCTGCGTGCCAGCCTAATGCTTTAGCTTGAACTTGAACATTACCTTTAATCCTCAACCAATTATATTTTGCTGCGATGAACGCAAATTCATTAATATATGGCAATGAAATGCCGAGATGTCAAAGTCCACCACGACTTAAAATCGTTTGAACATAGGTAATTGGCGCATTTCGAAATGAAACGTTTTATACTGTATAGAATAACGAACAAATTACTTTTCCCAGTCGTAAAAGAGCTCCAGGAGTTGATATGAGAAACTTAGTTTAGACTTAAGTAAGAAGTACTAAATTTTATATTTTGGACATCTGTTTTTATTATGTGAATGAAATAAAATCTTAATTATCACATATAGGAACACTTGGAATGTTAGGGAGCTTCTCCATAAATCGCACGCATTTCACTCGCATAAACCGGCACAAGTGATGCAAGCTTGGTGCGATTCGATAGAAATGCTATTTACCAGCGAGTGTTACACCATTCACTTTGTTATTGTAGTTTCAACGG
>JAVFBZ010199178.1:0-13918 GCA_032466195.1 Katharina tunicata | reverse complement strand
AATAAAAAAACTAATAAAAAAACAACTCAGGGTTGATAATTGTGGGTGCATAGGTTCACCAAAGCACACACAATAAATATTGGCGCGTCTTTTGTTTCCAGCTGGGTTGAGCGCACTTAAAATAATCATGGGATGTGTAGGATTGTTAATAAAGGATGAGAACAAGCTGTGTAGACCATAGTGTTAGCCAGAGGAGTGTCTTTGAGACACCCTCTTTTTAATGTCTGGCTAAAAACTATGGACTGTAGACTGCAGGACATATAACAAAGACCTAGATTTGGAGTAACTCAATTGAATGCTTGATTCTGTCAACTCGAGTTTGTGTATTATGACCTATATTCATCTTAATACTCAGACTCTCATTGGTTTACCTCTATTAATAATAATAATAACAATAATATAACATAAAAAACATAAAAATATTTTGGACCAGGCTTAACACGGAAAATAAGGTACTAAAAATAGGTGTACCGACTTCAAATGAAATGTACACCTTGGAATATTTTACAAAGTATATAAAACAGCTCACATATTTTATTTTTAAGGTACAACTATCAATTTTGGGGTGAATGAGGTGAACCCCTTTATTTCTTATATCCCAAAAAATATGTGGATAATTTATGAAATTTTGAGAAAGTATCCATCATGCGAGTGACAATTTCAGGGTTTGGTGTTGATCATAACTTCATTGGTATGGGTAGATTGATTAATGAGTGTCTTACAAGTATTTTCGCTTGTTGGTTTGTTTGATTGGGCTTTTACATCTGTAAAGTTGTTTCACTCATACGACTTAATATTAATTATCAATTTGCTGTGCCGGCGTATAGTGGAAAACGGAGAAGAAACCTCGTAAAAACCACCCTGCAAACAGCCACCGGAAAACTTCCCTTATATACCATAAATGAAATAAATGATATTTATATTATTGTTTGAATTGGTATGGTTTCAAACATGCCAGTGGGGAAAATAGTAAAGAGCTCTCGTGTTCAGTTGTGTGATTAGGTGTATTCTTTCGAAAAGATGCGGTTAAATATCCTTGTTTGATTAGACTTTTATGTCATACTTAAGTCTATTCACTTGTGTACATGTATGCATGACAGCGTGCCAGCACAGTACATGTAGGTGAGGGAAATCAACCTAAATGTCAGCTACCAAGACGTTTACAGGACACCAGAACAAATCAGCTTCTGGAAACCCCTTAACTGACACAGTCCCAGGGTTGAGGAAGCTCCTACCTTACCACTCGCTGCAGTTTAATGTTTTATACATACCCTAAATGCTCAACAAATTCGAACCCTTTAAGGCTTTAAAACTTAAACTATTTGTTATGCAAAGGCTAAGAATTGGAATAAAAACAATTTTGAATTTTTTTAGAAGTTCAGACTTAAAGCTACCAGAAAATATTTCCAAATTCACATTAACTTCAATAAATTACATAAAACCATGTCCTTACCGACAAATTTGTTGAGGATTGAGGGTATTTTCTTAGTTGTGGTAAACTATTTCCTCATCATTTTCACACTTTGAAACTTGCGCCCCAGTAAGCGCAACTTCTCAAATCTCATGCAACATGTCACATGTGTCAATTTTATTTTAATTAATTAAATCAAATATAATTGGATAACCGCATTTCCCCAATTGTCTTGTGGTTTGATTCATATGACCTACATGTATTCAACCAAACATTTTTATAGAGGTTCAAATGGTCACAGAAATATGGTGTATTTAAATGAGTTCATTCTAGAAAAAAAAAAAAGCAAGGAAAGGCAGGAGTGCTACAGTGTGTAAATCAACATTGAACATTTTTAACACTTGATAATGGCGACATAAAAACTTATTTTCTTAGTATTTTACGTGCTACTCAGGAAATGATGAAGATGTTATTGATTGGTGTAAAACGAAGAAGAAACCTTGTTAGAGTCACCTTGTGACCTCTGTAGCCTTTGGCAAATTCCATCATATTCATTTGTCGACACAAAGCCCTGGCTGAACATATTTCATACATCCAGGATGGATCAACAGGCTTAAACTGAGCCAAGCCACAGCTCCAGTATAACAAATAGTGAATAAGTAGTTTAAATTGTCCAGTACATCAAATAACAGGCTGATTTTGTCCCGTAGATTTCCTCCAAAGAATTTTTTATTTGTTATTTTGTGTTTTTATGTAGCCTCAGCCCTGGATGGAAAATCGCATATGTGAAAGCTTGTCAGCCCGTTGCCTGTTGGAGGGAAACAACCTACATGTACAAGCAAGACAACACAGGAGGCTACAACAAGTAGGCTTCCAGATGCCCCTTAGCTACATGTACATGTTTGTCAAGCCTCAGCCTGCCCAACATAGTGTAAGCCAGAGGAGTGTCTTGGTGTCTTTAAGACACCCTGGAATCCATTTGAGACACCCCAATTCAGTCAAATTTAACATGGGAAAGATAGCGAAAAATGTCAAATGAGACACCCTGTTTCTTTGAAAATAGTGATTTGAGACACCATGTTTTTGAATTCTGGCTAACACTATGCAGTGGCCGATGGGTGAAGGAAACCCCTTCAAGGTCACCGACACTGGCAACAGACCATGACCCCACAGGACAAGGACAGGGCTCCACAACAAATTGGCTTAATCACCCCCCTTAGCGAAAAGACCACCAGGGCAAAGTGGCTCTCAACATCCACTAGCTAGGGTTTGTGTTTCTTTAAGCAATTTAAGACTACTCAATGGGTGAAGGAAACCACCCTCACCATCAATAGCTACTAAAGCTATCACAGGGCGCAAAACAACATTTGCTTGATTGAGGTTTTATACTGTACTCAAGTTTATTTCGTTTAAATATGACTGGGTGCAAGCAAAATGGGTGGAGGAAACCACCAAAGATGATGCTGGCAACATGGAAAATGTCACAATACACTTACAGGACGAAAAACAAGACACCACAACAAATCGGCTTCTTGAGTGCCCCTAGCTTGCAAAACAATAAAACGGCTTCATGTCTCTAGCTCATTGAATATCCAGGCTCCTGAAGGAGGATGAAATTTGTTCTGGTCAAGAGTGACAGGCTCTGACACCCTTCATATTTTTCATCTCAATATTTGATTATGAAAATTGTTACATGTAACTTAATAGGATGTCAGCAAGTTGTACATAAATATTAGTCAGTATTAAAATATTGGTCTATACAGTAGGTATGTCAATTTTTTTCCCCAAAAAATAAGTCAATAAGACCAAAAAAAAAAAAAAGAAAAGGAAAAAAAAAAATAAAAAAAAAGGGCAAAGCTGTTCAAAAATTAAACTACATGTTAATAAAAAGGAACAGTCACAATGGAATGCTATTGTGAACGGACACAGTACAACAACTGTATGAAGTGAATAACCTTTGAACAACTGTCCCCAGGTAAAAGCTTTGAAACTGGGAATTAAAAAAATCAAAAACGAAACAGAGAACATACCACTTGGGAGTTGTAGAGATCCCGATCCAGTCGGTTTCTTGATTGATATTAGTCCGTTATAAACAATAATCTAACGTGACTTTACTTCTTAATCCACAGAAGTGTTGCACTATTTTCAAAGTCTCTTTTAATTTTTTTCCTCAGTTTGCACTATTACTAGTCCCAAATACACTCCAGTCCAAACCACTTGATATAAACTACAATAGTTCATCAATTTAGCCTGAAATGTTCATCAAAGCACTGAAATCAGGTATAAAAGTTCATCATGCGTGGGTATTGGTTAGGTTTTGGGACTAGTAATAGCCAGGAAATCGATACATTACTTTTCTTAACGCACAAACACACAGGTCCCTTACGCATCTTCAAACAGCGGTAACTCATGACACTCTTTTAAGAAGTCAAACTAAGAGACCACTTCTTTAAACTGGGTAAAAGAAAGAACTTGACAAACCACCTATATCCCATTACTTCAGGCACTAGTAACATCAAAGTCCCCCTAGATCTTCAAAGGGATGTAACTCTCGCCGCACTTTTTTCTTATCATACGCAAGTCAAACTATGTGACCACTTGAAAAGCGATATTTTTCTTTCTCTCTCACGTAAGTCCAAGATAGAAACTGGGCAAACTGATACGAGTAAACCATCCGTTAACTGGCCGTATGGCCTATAATACAGTTCCCTGAACTTGATGGGCTAATACGGCCCGATATACCCTCTCATTGCACGGAATTTAATTTCCACCAGCCACGCGAGATGTGATCTGGTTTTAGATTCAACCATGGCATGGTTACGGAAGAAAGTTCAATGTAGGATACAACAGAACCCTCCCGACACAACACAGTTCGTAAGTCCCTGAGAGGGCCTATTTCATTCAACAAGATACTTACCCTGCGTGAGAAAAACATTATTATTATCAAGTTACTGAAAACAGCAACTGCACATATTTAAATATCCAAATATCATAATTCACATTTTGAGATTTCAGAATTTTCCCACAAATTTTACGAATCTCGAAAGACCGGTTGTATAAACTCCACACGGCTTGCTCACAGTAACCAGTGGTAAATTCACCCAGAGCTTTGGCTTCGGTGGAAGATAACAGCTGAGAGAGGTAAAGTCCTAACCTAGGGAAGTCACGAGGTGGCGGGCCCCAGGGTCTTTCCATCCGGCGTTCTCGAATACGCGGTGAACGGTGAGAAGCACGGCGAGCTTTTCTAACAATCGGGCTTAATTCCACATGTTCGTCAGGGGGAAATAACTTGCACAATGTCTCTCCAACCTCCGGTGCCACTTCCTGTAAATTGAATACCAGACTGTTTTTAGATTGAGTTATAGACTGATTGGTGTTTACAGAATACCAGGATCAAGGCTATATCACTTTAATATATGGCAGCTGTTTATTCCAACATTATAACACTGTCACAACCAAAAGATGAGAAGTCACTGTGTTAGCCATGTTGGAAAGGTAATGCTATTCCAGTGCCAAAAACAGCAGCAGGAATATACATCATCTTGAACACTCTGACCTTAGTAAGATGACCACCAGATTATTATTTTTTTTTTGGTGGTGTTTAACGCAACATTCAGTGAAGTGTATTAGAATTTGCCCATTTAAAATGTTGGTACACTACCCATTAATTTTAGTACATTTGCCTGTAAACAAAAACACCTTGCAAGTTTTTTACTTTTGGCAACCACAAAAAAAATCTTTTCTCAACAGGATAACAGTCATAAATGCAAAATCAAAAATCTAATGACACAAAAATCAAAGCTATAAACTATAAACTTAATGAAACTCGGTATTCTTTTACTTCAGTTATTTCTTCCTTAATTACAAATATAAAAATGTCTCTATTCAATACTTATTCTTACCTGATCACATTAACCAATAAAAACTGCACAAGACAGGAGGTTAGAAGAGAGAAATTGATGTTACAGTCTTGTAAGAAATACAAAAAAAACCACAATCTTCTAGACAAAGATATATGTAAAAAAAAACAAACTTATTTTTGAAGTGAGATAAAAATATATTATTCTTTATAATAAATATAATATAATTAAAACTCAAAAGGTTCACTTTTAATAATACCACATATTCTTTTTTGGGTCATTCTTAAAAACTTTTTTTTAGATTAATTGGTTGCAGGAGGCTTTTAATTAATTGTTTATTTCAAAGCTATTCAGATAATAAACAAGGACAATCAATACTTCAAACATACCTGTCCATCTCTTCCAATTTTAACAGGTTTGTTGTCATTCCAGGGGTTATGAAGATGTGTGGTCCGGGTGAATGGCAGCTCTTTCCTACAAATGTCAATAAAAACATGTTTCTTTGTTTTTTCTGCAATGCTACCTCTACACCTCAGCATTAAAGGATTTTTCTAGCTTATCATCAACTGAAAATCTACTAAAAACACTTTTTTCATTGCCAGTTGATTAAGCAGGTAACCCAGATTTCAGGCCAATACAGGAACTACGATACCAGAACAAGTTCCTATCTTAGTAGAGTAGTTCAATAGAATAGATGGATGGTTTGCATTTTTTTTTTATTGTTTTACAGCCGCACTTCTCGTAGACAGGTTGAGTCTATGCCTCGGAAGTGATACCTTTACCGGTTTTCAGACACCTTGGCTAACAACAATAGTCAAAGTGAACAGGGTGTAGTCATTAAACATTGTACAACAGTTTTTGAGATCAAATAACGTCACATTATGGAAATTTAACCTGGAAGTTTTTGGTTGGATTTTTTTTGTTTGCTTGGGCTTCAACACTTTACTTATGGTTATTTCACTCACATGACGGTGTGTTGGCTCAACGTGTGAAAGAAACCATCCTCAATGCCACAGACTACAAAACAATTAGAGGACATAAAACTAGCACAATTCCTGATGCCCTCAAAGAGCTCAGTGGTCACCATCCAACCACCCATGTTACTGGGGAGAACCTAACTGGGTAGCAGACATAAAATATTGTTAGCTTACTTACCTGTTAATCCAGTCTAGTTTGAAGACTCCACTAAGAGCTTTCACACTGAGCCCCACAGGCAATACCCAGCGGATCTGGGGGTGATCTTTGGTGGACTCCTGAGCCAAGCGGGCAAATCCTGACCACACAATCAATAATATACATTTAGATCATGTTGTCTTTATAGCATTTATCTTTATTACGAAAAAAAAACACCCCACCACAATGTCTGAAGCTACTTAAATTATCTTCTATAATATATATTTATACACACACCACTGCTAACAAAAATATCAAAAAGGGTATTCATATGAACTAATGCGACAACTTTGTAAAATAATTTATTTACTAATTTATTTTATTGGTGTTTAACATCATATTCTAGGGTATTTCACATATGACGACTTTGCATTTCTCGTATATGGTGAAAAACTGTAATCTAGACAGCCAGCGGAAAATTAATACCGGAGGTCAAGAGGTCATACCTATACAGGGTACAGTGAACGTAACTGAGCAGTCCAACACCCAATCAAATGAGCAACAGTGTGTCCCCTCTGTTGAATTATATTTCTTTACATAACATATTATATTACTTAAACTGAATAGAAATTGGTGACCTTTCATTGTCAACAATACAACAGTAATGGTTTGTTTGTTTGATTGGGGATTAATGCTGTACTCAAGGTTATTACACTTATATTAAGGCGTGCCAGCCCAATCGGTGAAGGAAACCACCGTAAATGAAGCTGCCAACATGCAAGACAGGGCAAGACAGGACAAAACATTTACAGAACATTAACAAAACAGGACACCACAACAAATAGGCATCCATTGCCCCTAAGCTCAACAACAGTAATGTCAGCTCAGCCTTATTTCTTGGAAGCACAAACCTTGGAATTTCCCACTTTCCTTTACAGAAAACACTAGTATCACATTGCTGGATTCCTGGCAAACAGAAAGAAGGCAAATAAACTAACATTTGTTGTGCTAAATTTTACTTATAAATAACAAAACTTAGCAAATTTAAAATTGTTTATATCAAGTACATGTATATAGCCAGAGACCTGAGTTATACAAAAATAAATACAATACTATCTTATACAGTGTGTAACTTAAATTTTTCTAAGTCACAACACAAACATGACCTCAAATATATAAACATTCACCCACATTTGTATTAAATTTGATTTAAACAAGAAAAATGGAAAATTTAGTAAGCAGAGCCATTTACTGCTGTGTCGGAGATTGATTGATTTAAACGTTTTACGTGTTCTCAAGGTTATTTCACTTATATGAAGACGTGCACAATAGAGCACAAGAACACAGAAAGCTTCTGCCAACCACCCGATCCTTGTCTAAAAAGAATGGCATCAAAATGAACATCTTGCAGTTTCATTGTACAAACTTGTAAACTGGTCAATGTTTACAACTTACCCTAAAAGCTGTGTTGAGCTTAGCTTCATTCTGTGGAGGAGTAGACCAAACTCCTTTGGCTTTGGCCAGAGCCACGTTCTCATGGTTGTTACTTTTGATTAAGAAATAACGAGCATCTCTGAAAATATATCTCATTCTTGAAGAATATCCTGAAATTATAACGTCAGCAAATTAGTGATAATATTATATAGAAACATCGGTACACATTAACCCCTGACAATTTGGAAAATGTTCAGAAAATTAGTTTTATTAGATTGATAGATTGATTGGGGTTTCAGTGTACTCAAGGTTATTTCACTCGTATGACGGCGTGCCAGCCAAATGGGTGAAGGAAACCCCCTTATGCGAGACCGGCAACACGGAAGACGCCACAATACATTAACAACAGAACAAATCAGCTTCCAGATGCCTCTTAGCTCAGAGAGCACAATGGTACAAGATTCTCCTACCCGGCCACCCGCTTGATTATCTGTTATTTGCTAGAAAATCCTTTTTAAATATTGGCTGTTTCCAGCTTATGAAAATATAAGCTTTTAAATGTAATTTTAAATTCATTTCATTTGCAAGTTTTTTTATTTGCATCAATTGATGGATAGACAATGGATTTGAATCCTAGGCTTCCCAGTGTCCGTTAGCTCAGGGAGTGACAGGGTCACCAACCAACCAAGTGCTGTTTGCAACAAAGTTAGGTTTTTTTCAGTGTCGGGGGTACTTGTGAATTAAAGCCGACATTCATGCGAAAATTAAAAAGCTCTTCGTTTAACAGCATCCGCTTTGTCCGACACTCAAATTGATAAAACACGCACGTCTGGCTTCTCTCTCTTGGTGCTCTTGTTCACTTCTTTGGTCCCACTCAATAGGAGAAATACCACGCTGACCTTTCCCACCCCCCCGCTCTTGGCTGGGTGACCTGCCCTCATGCTGTTCATCACCTAAAATACATAAGAGAAACTTAACGGTGATTAAGCCGTACCTAACTATAAACGCTTAATTTATTATCAGAAAGTACAGCAAGTTTGAACTGATTCATGTTCAGCATTAAATTCAGTAGTTCACTCATAATATAATTTATTATCAGCAAGTACAGCAAGTTTGAACTGATTCATGTTCAACATTATATTCAGTATTTCACTCATATAACAACTAGTGGAGGAAACCACCCTAAAAATTTACAATTAAAGGACAAAAAACAGGAAACCACAACAAACCAGCTTCCTAATTTACTTTAGATCAGAGTGCACCACGCATGTCAGGGCACAGAAAGCTCTCACCACAGCAAACTTGACTTGTTTGTTGACTTGATTGGGGTCTTGTGCCTTAGTAAAACTTATTTCACTTATATGACTGCGCGCCAGCCAAACTCCAGTGAATGAAACCACTCTACACTACACTGGCAACTCACAGGACATTTACAGGACACCACAAAAAATCTGCAGTTCAATGTAATTTGTCAACTGACCAGATTCCGAGATGCTGGTAGATTCACTATGCGTGCTCTCCCCCTCGCTGGATCCCGCCTCACTGCGAGTGTCGTAAGCCTGAGTCTCCATGGGCTGTACTACAGGTTTTGTCTCCAGACTTGTCTCGGTTAAATCAAGGTCGTCTTCGTCCTCCTCTATAGGACTCTCTTCACCACCAGACTCTGCTGTTAAATAGCGAAAGAGGCGTTAACGTCAAACAGGTAAGGACACAAAAAATCCGCAAATAGAGAGGAAATTATGTATTTCGGGATTAATAAAGTGTACAGATGCCATCAATTTGGTAAAGACTTGTAAAAACCAAATCAAAATGAATCTAAGAGCGTATTCCGCAAATTTATTGTTTATAAAGGCTTTCCGAAATTATCAATTAAATGGACATGAGAGTGGTAACTGCCCTCTTCGTTAATTGATTGTTTTTTAACGCCATGCTTAAAGGTATTTCACTTATATGACGGCGCTTTCTTCCAACAGTAGACAGCGAATCTTTACACAACCATAAAATGTGTAGTCACTTTAGATGTGTAGTCACTTTAGTATTTTGCTGTTGGAAAGATAATGTTCCTCCAGAGCTAAGTAAGACAGCATGAATATAATCTGGAAACATACCTGTCCTCTTCATACCTGTAAAACTGATATCATTTAGAAAATCATCAGCTTTGGGAAATATGAATCAGGTGTTTTCATTATCAATCTGGTCTGTCATCTTGATTTTCTAATGAGCTCGTGCAGAAGACAGTTTTACGCTTTTATGCTTCACAGATGCACAAGATCCCACCTGTTCCAAGATTTAATTCTCAATGGATGTGTTGGAAATCTTACAAAATATGCTTAGTGACTTGAAGCATCTTTCCAATTGATGTCCACATTCCCAGCATGTCATTCACACCAATTTAGCCTTATGCTTACCTTTGGGTTCAAACTTTTCTTTTTTTATTGGCTTTTCCTCTATAACTGTGGCAACCTTTGTTGGGCTTGTCTTAGGCTTACGCACAACTCTCTTCACAACCTTTCTTATAATTTTTCTAACAACTTTCTTGGGAGCTGAAAGACAAGTCAAAACCATCTCTTTATTCATGAAAACATCTATTGATTAAGTGCCAAGCCATATTCAAGAGTTAAGGAAAAAACAAAATTGAAAACCGTAAATATCACCCAAAATTTGTATTTTATTTCATAGAAACTTGAATTTTTATAAATAAATCAAAATGGCGTCAAAAACACATACTCATAAATTACAGAAGCAACTCTGTTCTTGTGCACGATTTCCACATCAAAACTTCACCACTTACCAGATTTACCTGCTGTTTCAGTCTCTTTATAATCGCCTGATTTTTCAACTTTCTCTGCAGTTTTCAGAGTCTTATCTCTCACGGAATTTGTAACGTGATTTTTAGACTTGGCCGAATTAGCACTGTTAGGTTTCTTCTTTGTGGGGTCAGAGTTATTACTATTGTCTATTATCTCCCCTGATTTTGTTTTCCTTACTACTTTCTTTACAGTCTTTTTCACGGGTGCTTTTAATTGATCTAAAAACAAAAATATTTGGACAAAGATCAATTCATTGAAGTATGGTGCAGTAACTTATTCAAAATGTGAGAAGCACCGAACGAACAGCCATATTTGATATAAATATTTCTCAATTGTTTCTACATTGATTTCTCGAACACGTGTCAAACCAAGTTTTCAATATAAAATACACTCCCTTTTTAAGTCATAGACTGAAACCAATCCATTGGTTTATTGTTAAATTACAGACATCTGAAGTAAATGATTTGTTTGTCTGATTGAGCTAATACCCTGTACTTAAGGTTATTACACTCATAAGACTGAGTGCCAGCCCAATGGGCAAAGGAAATCAAAATGTACGGTACTGACAACACAGAGGGCGCTATGGAAAACACTGGAAAATAAATCAAATTTCATTTGTCTGTTTGGTCAGGGTCATGCGTCGTAGTTAATCTCACTTATATGGAGTTAAGGGATGAAGTAAGCCACACCCTACCTCTGCCACAACAAAAAAACACAAAACTGGACATTTACACACTCAAACAGGATGCCACAACATATTGTCTTCCTGGAGCCGAATAGCTGTCAAGCACCAGGGCAGGGGAATCTCCATCCAACCAGTCATCAAATTTTAAATATATTACTACCGTATTTCCTTGACTCCAACGACTCCTGAGCCCACTCTATAGCCGGTTGTTTCTTAACTCGCCAGAATGCCTACGACTCTATCACCCTCGAAGAAGGCGCCAGAAGTGGTGGTGAGGAATTGTTTTCTAAACACTGCCGAGAAGATCAATAGTCTCTCGCCACCGGAGTCCCTGCATGTAAGGCTAACTGGGGCTGGGCTGCCTTCACACGTTTGAGACAATAGATTGTCGGCTAAAGTATTCATTTTGTTAGTGACCGACACGAATAGAAAATATGTAGGCCTAAACTTTATCTGCAATGTACATGATATCCATTTTTTCGAGTAGTTGGTTTGGCTAAAATCACGCACAATTACGTCAGATTTTTTTTTCAACCAAATCCCAAGATTCTTCATTTTTGGTGTTCATTTAAGTTATTAACAGACAAAGAGTCATGGTTGACTGAATCTTGATTCGCCGTGGAGACAAACACAGAGCGATCGATCCCCTGTAGTGCGGCTATGGTTTGATTTATAATCCCATTCCCCCTTTCACTTTTTGTAAGGTTGCATACGACTCTAGCCACCTCACTGCCCAACAAAAAGTCGTTGGAGCCATGAAAATACGGTACATGAATGTGGTTAGTACTACTGAATTCAACACAGAACAAGTCCCTTTTCTTGGTGGAAAAGCACGAGGTATCTTGTCATAGAAGTTGTACTACCGTTAAATTCTACGCCTTACTAAACTTTAATTCAATCCTCAAATTGCATGCCAGGTTGGCTTAGTAACTACTAACCTTTTTTGGAAGAATCGTCAACTTCTCCAGCCAAAGTTAAATAATCGTCCCCTGTATGAGCGTCAAGAATATCGTCAAGAACGTTCACTTCAACACCTGGAAAACAATATTAAAGTTGTATTGTTTTATCTGCTGTTTTATGATGTGCCTAAAATAATTATCATCACATACAAGTTACCAGTATGCACAGACGCTTGTATGATCTAGTATATAGTCGCCGATAACTAGCCCTCTAATGTATGTATAAGAAGGGAAGATAGGAAAGACACTTTCGGCAAATTTCAAGACACTTTCCAGAAATCTATAAAAAAAAAACTGCACCAATGTTACTGGGGTGATTTAGGACTCCTCTTTCAAAATCTGTTGTCATTTTGCTAAAATAAACATCGATTCTGAAGTTATCCCCAAAAGTTGGCGGTTGCTCCAAAACGCCAAGAAAATGTCTGCACTGCAATCACCGAACAGCCACTTTCGCTAATGCACACGCGCATCGCCAAGGCTTCTGACAGTTATTCTCCTTAAATTTGGGTGGCGCGACCTTTGACTGAAGAAATTGCACAATTTTTAAACAAGAAATATAGCGGAAGCGCATGCGCATTGGCGATTGCAGTGCAGACATTTTCTTGGGGTTTTCAAGCAACCGCTAACTTTTGGCGATAACTTCAGAATCGATGGTTATTTTATCAAAATGACAACGGATTTAAAAACAGGAGCCCTAAATCACCCCAGGTGCGTATTAACATTGGTGCAGGTTGTTTTATTTATCGATTTCTGGAAAGTGTCTTTCCTATCTTCCCTTCTTATACATACAATTATGAATAGGGGTCAACTCGGCACATCACCAACTCGGAACATCCAACTCGGCAAACCCTTTAGTCCAAGTCGGCAAACCATTTAGTCCAAGTTGGCAAACTTATTGGTAGCGGAGAATGTATGTCACTGACGAATCTATATTTTGTGCTTTCAACGCAGCCCGCGCTCTATCCGTGCAACACTCAGAGCTATAGAACTGCAGAGGAATTATATTCATACATATGGTTATGTGCAACTCTCCCATGTTGCCTCTTTTTATTTGTGAACTGGGCAATGACAAAAAAATAGTGAAAACACCAATAAATTGAAAATATCATCTTTTTTTTATAATAGCTAACAAAAATAATATACACATTTCCCTGAACAAATTGTTTATTCTGTTACTGGCTTCTTGGTGGAGAAAAGAAATTAAAAGATAGAGCTGAACGCCTGCTCTACCAGCCTTCCTGTTAAGGCGATTATGCCACCCTTCAACATCTTTGTTGGTCCTGGTAGCGGTTTGGAAGACGGGCCTTTCACGTGGGGACCACACACTGTTCATCAGCCACGTATCTACGATGTAGCTGGTCAAGGACTGGAGGGGTAGGGTGATGGCAATCAGAAGAAATTAAAGACTGTTTTCGTTACGAATTATGGACACTGTCTTTATTCTGACAATCAAATCTGAAATTAACTAGTGTGTGTAGTTTGATGTGCCGAGTTTGATATGCCGAGTTGGATGTTCCGAATTGGAAATTCAGAGTTGGATGTTCAGAGTTGGCGATGTGCCGACTTGGACCGGTACCACAATTATAGAGGGCTAGTTATCGGTAACTATACACTAGATACAAGCGTCTGTGCAGTATGTAACATTG
>JAVFBZ010199167.1:0-13918 GCA_032466195.1 Katharina tunicata | reverse complement strand
TACTCAACAGCAGTTCATGTTAATGATGACTTTGTGTTGCAAGTGTAAGGCGGAAATATGTGAAGAAACCTTGTAAAACCACCCCAAGATATCCTCAGCCACCAAAAAGCTAATTTAAAAATGTATTTACAATTTATTGGGTTTAGTATATCTACTAAATTTATTTATTTGTTTTGATTATCTGTTTCATTGGTGTTCAATGTCGTACTCAAAGGTATGCCACTAATATGACAATTTTGTGTTAAAAGGGTTTGGCGAATAGCATGGTTGAATGAATAATTTGGATTTTACGTAGTTTTATTTCACGGTTCATTCCCATTTCATAGATAGTTTTGTGGCGCTCTCTATACAGATTGGACTTGATGTTGGGGAATGTTAGAGTATCCCTGGCAACATCCCTACTTGCTTCAAGCGTGTCACCCGTTCTCAAACTGGCAATCTCTTCAGAATATATACTAGGCATAGGGGTAACTTCGTCTCTTGCTCGTTTCTTTAATGTCTCCATGAAACTACGAATACATGGGTTAGTCTCATTTGGAGCGTGGTAGTGATTGTCGGCCAGGTTGATGGTCACATCGTTTACTGTACACAGTCCTGATCTGCAACCAACAGTGTCACATCTCCACCAGCATTTGCTTTCAGACTTTCTGTTTACTCTGTACACAAAACCTCTATGTACGAGTTTACGTCCACCTCTCTGCGTTGCTATAAATTCTACTCTCGTCATTGAAGCAGCCATAATGAACTCAGGGCACGGAATGATTAAAGTTCATAGTTTTGACACTGACAGAGTGAACTATTTTATCTGTGAACTGTTTAATCCGACTTACTGACACCAACAGAGATAATCCCAGTCCTCACAGTATGGTCGGTACCAGAGGATTAACTCACCTCTCCGGGTAGCGCCATTTTTCGCAGATGAGTTGGGAATAGTCAACTTAAAATCGTAGATGAAATGGGAAGCCACCTATTTCACTTACGGTGTATGACAGCGTGCCATCCCCATGGGTCGGTGAAACAGCCTAACTGTGAAGTGACACCGGCAATATACACGATTTAATTCCAGTGTTTTCCTCCCACAATAATGCTGACAGGCTGTCACGTAATTGAAACATTCTTGATTACAGGTAATACACAAAGCAATAAAAGTAATTTGTAACTTTGTCTATAGCTGCTTAGGATAGTGGATTCATATAAAACCTTCACAAAGAAGTGCTTTAAACTGTATTTAGTCAACTTAAAATGACTTAGATAATTGGCATCATAGACTGATGAACAACTGAGATAATATTATCAAAGTATTTATTGTATGCATTACAATAAAATGTTATTAACAGGAACAGTTCTGACACATCCATGTAAATGATGCATTTAAAAATAAAGGAAATTGAAACATGTCTTTCCGTGCACTCAAGCTGGCCTCATGAAGATATTATATGCAAGCATCTCCGCTACACACATTATCAGATTATATAGCGCCAGAAATATCTCTCGTAATTTATTTATTTTTTTATATTTATATAAATGTCAACAAAAAACTACACCGACTTGGCGTGAGGAAATAGGTTAGCTAACAGTTTGAATTTCCTGTCCTGAACTTTTCTTTTCTCCATACCTCCACTGATCTTGACCCTCTTTGACATCTTCAGCAGTGTAAGCGAACAATACAAGAAACACAGACTATCTGGCGTGTCAGGGGACAAACAGAAAATTTCACCCAACGTGATTCTTCCATACAGCTGTCACTTTGATCGCACACAATTGGGTCAAACGCCCCGCTTTGGTTCAACTTCCGTTGACCTTATATGGCAAACTGTAAACTGGTGTATAATCAGTACATCGCCCTTTTTTTTTATGGTTTTGACTAAAACAAATGCCAGAATCTGAATTGTATAATACTAAATTATTCAGATTAAGCAATGTGAGAACTTCACTATAACTTTTAAAGAATCAAATAAATGAATACTTTTTATTCCAAATTAACTATAAGAAATGTTTTAACTGAACTCATTTTAATCAAATATTAAAGTCAAATTGGCAATATCATAAATCAATGTCCAAGTTCGATTGCATAGGTCGATCACAGTAACTAAATGTAACTATTACTCATAATAGAATGTCCAGTAAGAAGAATCATAGTCCATTTTCATAGCAAAGTTTAACCTTAAGACAATTTATGATGCAAGATCATACATTTAGTAAAACCGTGAATTCTTATAATTCGACACTTACAATGTGTTGGTACAAGCATATTAATGTATTAATACTATACTAATAATGCAGTTTCAAATTTATTTGAAAAAATACTATCATTCTGTAATGTTCAGGATTAAGACACATAGTCTTTATAAGGCACCGGTTTCGGATTTCTCTACCGCGTGAAGTAACGTTAGATTGACTTTGAATTGACTGAGTATTTTCTATACTATTGCTAATACACTTTGGTTTCACCTTCAATTCACTTGGAGTAGAATTCACATATTCAGTTGTAATATATTTTTCCTCAATATCAGGTGATGGAGTAGTTAAACTCGGTTCGTTAGTATGTAACAAAGGTCTGCGGTTTCTTCGTATCACATTACCATTTTCTTTTTGAACAAGAACAGATCTGGGAGTGTGGTAGTTATTAAGCACAACACCTTTACGCGACCAATCACTATCAGTTCGAATCCTAACCGAATCACCAGGTTTAAGTTTAAATAATTGTTTCTTTGAGCTATACCTCATCTGTCGTTGTTTAACAGAAAGTTTCATTTCACGGTCTGTTTTAGAAACAGTCTCTGGTTTAAGGAGGGTTTCTTTCACAGGTAGACGTGTATTAAGTCTACGACTAGTAGTTGAGATGAAGATTTTCCACATTCTAATGGAGTGTTTCTATAATCAAGTAAACATAAGTATGGGGCTTTGTTTTCAGCACTTGACTTCTTAATGAGATTTGTGATGATTTGTACAGTCTTTTCCACTAATCCATTCGATTGACGGTATTTAGGGTTTGAGGTGATGTGTTGAAATTTCCAATCAGTAGAAAATTCTCTAAATTCTTGACAATCATACTGAGGTCCATTGTCAGATATAACCAATGAAGGTATTCCATGACGAGTAAACTGTGCTTTTATAATGTTATTAGCAGTTTTTGCTTTTGTGTTTTCAATCAAATGTACTTCTAGGTAATTGGGGAAGTAATCTTCAGTTAGCAAAAAGTCTTTCCCGTGACAATGAAATAAGTCTGTAGCCACTTTGCCCCATGACCTTTCCGGTAAAAATTATTGGCTCTTTTGGTTGACAGTCTGTACTTTACACAAATTTCACGCTTGCTCACAAGATCAGCTATTTGTGACGACATTCCAGACCAAAAGATAACATCTCTAACCCTTCTCTTGCATTTACGCTGTAAAAAATATGTGTTTAATATTAAACATATTTTGTCCCAACTTTAAAAACACTATTATTCAAATAAAACACTTTTCTGTCTCAATAAAAACACTCTTAGTGTACTAGACACTTTATTGCTTTAAAACAAACACTTCATAAACGCATGTGGTCATACTCTCACTAAAATTGTTTAACATTAATGTTTTTAAATAAAACACTGCAGTGTTTTGAATGAAGCGCTATACCAATTTTGCAAAATCACTTTTAAATATGTTTTATGAAGTGTTTTGTTTTTAAGCACTTAAGTGTTTATTCCACAAAAAGTGTTTCTCTTAATGCATTAAACTGTTTTTATTGAGACAGAAAAACCTTTTTTAAAGTGAAGACAAAATCTGTTTTTAATTAAACACTTTGTTGTATACAGTGTACAAGGGAATGCATAGACAAGGGGATGATTAACTGGTCGCCTTAAAAAATAGGTCATCCATAACTGTAATCTCATCACCATAGTTCCAGTATTCACCAAGAGGAACTGGGAGTGAAGATTTAGTGGTCAGTTTCTGTATGGATCTGATGTCCATACAAGTACTGATGGAATCTTTCACATCCATACACTACACCTAACATTTCTTTTCAATTTGTGCGTAGTATATTTCTGCATCACTTAAAGCGCGCGATGTATATGCGACTGGTTCATTATGTTGTATAATAGTAGCATCAAGTTCATATTTTGAGGCATCTACTGAGATGGTTATAGTTTCACTGGGGTTGAAATAAGCTAGTACAGGACTTTCAGTCATTAGCTGTTTTAGCTTATTGAAAGCAGTATTATTTCTGGTATCCCAATGCCATTCTACATCTTTGTGAAGTAGCATTCTCAGGGGGGCTGTTTCACTTGACATGTTTGGAATAAATTTGGCACAAAACGTTGAATAGCTTTCCTGTCCTCAGTAGGAGGCATGACAGTGATTGCTTGTATTTTACTAGGATCTGACTAATTCCCTCTTTTGTAAGAATAAATCCAAGAAACTTCACTTGTTCTAAACCTATTTGATTTTTCTTCTTTTTGAGTTTCAAGTTTTCTTTTCTTGCTCTTTTAAGGACATTTTCTAGACGTTTGTCATGTTAATTTTTTGTTTTCCGCCAGACAAGGATATCATCAAATGATGTAATAACACCATACATGTCTTTAAACATGCAACTCACCACTTTATGGAAAATTTCCGGAGCAGAGGAAATTCCATAGGGTAGATTATAGCAATATCTACCAAAGGGAATGTTGAAAGTTGTCAATTTAGCACTAGATTTATCAAGAGGAATTTTCCAAAATCCACTTGTGGCATCGACACGGCTAAAATAACTAGCCCCAGCTAATCTAGAGATTAATTTTTCCATTGTGAATTTTGATAATGTTCTCTCAAGATTGATTTGTTCAAATCTTTTGGATCTAAACACACACGTAATGAGGAATCAGGTTTTTCTACCACAACCATGGAATAAACCCTAGGGATCGGCTCTTCAACCTAAGTTAAAACACACTCTTCCTCTAGTATATCTCTGAGGCTAACAGCAATTTTACGAGGGGGGTGTACTACTGGTTTAACTGTGGGGTCTGTTTCAATATGGCAACTATACCGTAGACAACCGTCCTTCAAAAACATCTGAGTATTTACTGAGCAGAGATTCATACTCATTTTCATTTTTCTCAGTTTTCAGTTCATAAACTCTTTTAATGACGTTGAACTCTTCACAAGATTTAAGTCCAAGAACTGGTCCAGAGTTAACCTGGGCAACTAGGAATTTATTTTTTTTACCTGTTCCATATATCTACATGATACTAGTACATAACCTAATACAGGGATGGAATTCCCAGAATATGATACTATTCTATCTTTTGAATGTTTCATGGGTATGTTAAGCTTGCTGTACTCTTTCATAGGCAGTACATGGACTTGTGCACCTGTATCGATATCAAAGTTAATTTCAGTTTTGTTTACTGATAGATTTACTGTCCAATTTATTTCGCCAGATTTCTTAATGACCCAACAAAATATTAATTTTCTCATATTTCAGTGTCTGAATCTGTTTCATATGTGTAGAATTCATTTACACCATGAGTTTTACTTAGCTTACGCATGCTTTTAAAGTGATTTCTATTCTTACAATTGTAACAAACTTTACCATATGCTGGACACGAACGTTTTTCGTGTCGTGTTCCATATCTACCACGATCAATACATTTTGATTTTTGTTAGGCTGACTTTTGTTTGTCTCTTGTTTATTTTTTCCGTTGTAATTTTGTTTAGGCTGAGGTTTTTCTCTTTTGCCTAAATTTTGACCTAATATAGCTCACTGAAGGTTCAGCACCTTCACACGCCTACCATTTGTTTTAGCTGATTTCTGGACGTTTCTGCTGCTATGCATACTAAGACTGCTTTTTCTAGGGTGAGATCAAACACTCTCTCGCAAACACTATCGCTTTGAATACCACAGACTATCCTGTCTCTTATTAAACCATCACGTAGCTGACTAAATTCACAGGTTGCGCTTTTGTTTCGCAAATCTGCTCCAAATGCGTCGATTGGCTCTTTGTCCAGTTGTTTTCTTCGAAAAAATTGAAATCGTTCGAAAAAAAAAATCTTGGACTGCAATAGTTTTGGAGTTGTCACATGACTTTTTCAAGATTGTTTCTTTCATCATCTGTTTCAAAATTTAAAGAATTGTATATCTCTACCCCATCGTCTCCTATCGTATGAAGAAAAAGTCAGCAGTTCACAAGGCCTGATTTTCCGGCGCTTTCCGTAGCATTTAGATAGAGTTCAAAACGTTGTTTCCACTTACGCCAGTTTTCTGCGATGTTCCCATCGAGTTTTAAGGTTGGTGGGGATCTTAAATGATCCATTTGTCTGACATCATGTGATGTTTACTCTTTTATATATAGGTAAACATTAACTTATTTGGAAAGGAAAGCCAAGGTCGTGTGTGGCGGACATGCTGGAAGTGCTATGTCTTTTAATAGAGAGTGATCAAGGTAACTCTAATTAAACAATGAAAATACAGTGATCAGTACAACCTCGTACAACAAAGCAAAATGGTAAATGGGCCAACATGGCTGTGTCATGCTGACCAACACGTGATTACACTCGAAGACGTGACTAAAACAATACTCTCACTAAATTCTGATAAGATGCATGGAGCAGATTTCTTAACTTAATATTTTAAATTCGGTTGTGACATACTTGCACCAATATTGGTGATACGTTTTAATTAAATATTCATATCTGGAGTGTACCCCGAAGGTCTTATCATACCTATATATACAAAAGGTGACCCCAGTGACGTCAGTAATTACAGGGGTATTACATTAACAAGCTGCTTATCAATATTTTCACAAATGCTCTAAATGCTTGAACTATTGCTTGGTCGGAAACAGAAAAAATCCTCCCAGATGACCAGTTTGGCTTGGGACATCAGAAGCTATATTCCTTCTACAAGCTATAATTTCTAATTGTTTAACACATTGTAAAAAATGCTGTGCATTTGTAGACTTTAAGCGTGCGTTTGACAGCGTTAATAGGGATATGCTATGGCACAAACTGTTTGAATCTAACATCACTGGAAAAATGACCTAGTAATTAATACCTGAAACTAAAGAAAATACTGGTTTTTCGAAAGGTTGGAAGAGAAAGCCTAAATTTATAACGGCAATACAATAATTGTGACTTAGAAATCATAGACACTTTTATATATCTAGGTCTGGTGTTTACAGGCGATGGCCTGTTTACTGTCACTCAAAATACATTATCTGAAAAGGGACTAAAATTAATTTTCATTACAAGTATCAAGAATTATCCCTTGTCGATGGATATTGTCCTTCGGCTGTTTGATACCTGTGTTGGTTCTGTCTTGAATTATGCCTGTGAGATTAGGGGGTTGCACAAAGCCACATCTATAGAGCGGGTGCATTTAAATTTCTTAAAGAAAATTTTAAAAGTAAAAAAAGTCTACATGTAGTATGGCAGTGTACGGTGAAACAGGTATAAGGTCAATGTATTACTAAAGAATCGTCCGTATTGGCTCACTCCAGTAATTGTTTATTAATGTATATATATAATTATTTAATCAAACAGGCTGACGAGGAGCAGTTGAATTGGGACTCGCGTGTGAAACATCTGTTATGTAGTATGGGATTTGGTCAGGTCTGGCATCCACAGGGTGTTGGTAATGTAAACTTATTCCTCAAAGAGTTTCAAGTTAGTATTAAAGATGTATTTATAGCTTTATGGCACGAAGGTTTAGAAACGCCAAAACTATTGTTATATAAGCATTTTAAGTCCGAATTGTTATTGGAGTCATATTTAACAAAAGTGTCAAACGAATCACACAGAATGGCACTAACAAAATAAAGAGTGTCGTCACATAATTTAAAGATAGAAACTGGTCGTTATGGCATTCATAAAGTGGTCCGAAAGGAAAGAAAATGTGAAAAATGTAGCCTCAGGCTTGTGGAAGACAACTTTCATTTTGTGTTATTTTGTCCTTACTACAAAGATATCAGAAAACTTAACTTAACATCTTATTATTATAAAAATCCCAATATGTTCAAGCTGATTTCGTTTTACTCAAATACTCAAAAAAGTGCTCTCAGACAATTTACTAAATACATTTTTGAGGCCTTCAAGTTACGTGAAAGTTTACTAGTTAGTCTCACGGGTGTTCATATGTATTGCTTTTGTATACTGTATGTCGCTACGGCAGAAACTTTTGTTAACATATGTTTGGACGAGGGGCGAGTTTTTGCCCAAGTCAAATAAATAATTGAATTGGTGTAGGTTACAGACAAGAAAAGACATCTCCTAAAAACAGCGAGGGTGCAAAGGACCCGACTTGAAAATGGTTGTCACAAATGTATGAAGTGTATTTTAGCTATCGTTTTACTTTTGGCATTTTTGATACACTTATAAAATCTGAAGAAAAATGTTTATATGCATAAAAGTTCACATATACATGTATACAAATGATCAAGAGTAACAGTAACAGAGTTTACACACGAAACCAATTTAACAATTCATTTTTAATTTCACAAAAAGAAAAAATTTGACCCTTTAAACGACATCAAAATATAAATGTCGAATTCTACGAGGTATATTTTATATAACTTTTCTAAGACAAAAACATTTTTCTTCACTTTATTAAAAATTTATATATTTTTTTTGTCACGTGATCATTTTGCGCTGAAAACATGTAGCCAGAAATGGCCAACATTGCAGTGTGACTGACCAATGCTCTCTGCACAATCGGTACAATATAAGTAAGTTCAATGATATTTGTGCCCGTTTTTCAATGCCTTCAAGACATGCTTTACATTATGTTGGCTGTGTGCCATTCATACTTTCCCAACAAAACGCGTGTGAATATAATGCACCTTGTGTTGTTCAGTAAGTGTCAACACCAAATCGATGACAATAACAATCATAATAATAATAATAATACTCTTTATTTAATCTCGATAGACTCATAGGTAATAAAACCTACTTTCGTGAGGATCGAGAGCAATAACAGTGTAACATAAAACAAATATTCAATCACATTTTTGTATAAGTTTAGAGAAAGAAAAGTGTGCTTGCCTCCACCGGGATTCGAACTTGGGTTTCTGGCTAGCAGGGCCAATGCTCTAACCGACTGAGCTACAGAGACTCACGGTATAACTAACGAATTTTCATCCAGGTAAAGGCTGTGGATGTTTCTCTACGTAAGCACTGACACAGGGACACTGAAATGGTGTTTTTTTTTTATCTAGAAATTACCCACAAATGTGTTTGTTACGTACATATATATTTTGAAAAAAAATCATTAGTTTAAAAAAAGCATATACAAGCTCTAAACTTTTTTAAAAAATTAGACCTTTATGAGAATAAATTATGCTGAATTAAAAGTTTATTTAATTATAATATGGTTGAATTATAATTAAGAGTTTAAATATATACCAATTTAAACATAATAAAATATATACAATGAAAAAGTATATGCATCGCAAAAAAAACAACAATACAAATAATTGAAATGAATGGTTTTAAAAAAGGCGTTGAGATAGATTGCATTTATCATTTCATTACATTACATTTGCCCGCACCTAACAATCCAGACATTCAAGTAGAGGGTCCACAACTATATAACGCCTTACCCAAATCTGCCAACCGTAGTCCAAGTATTTCAACGTTTAAAACGTCGTGTTATAAAATTGACTTATTGCTCTAAGTAAAATTTATAACGTGACGTTTTTAAACGTTGAAAGACTTGGACTACGCTTGACAGATTGAGGTAGGGCGTTATATGGTTGTGAACCCTTTACGCTAAATGAATGTCTGAATTGTTCGGTACGGGGAAATGGTATGTTAAGCATTAAGTCGCCACCTGATCTTAATGATCTTCCGTTTGATTTTCTAATAACCAGAAATAGTCACATAAATCACATAAATAGTCTGGAACTAAGCCATTCAAGGCCTTAAAACCAGAACAGCTATGTTGTACCTGTATCTGTATCAATAGGGTACCATTTTAGTTTATTATAACGGCCTTCCGAGCTGACTGTATGATGGCAGTCTAAAATAATGCGCATACAGCGTTTCAGTACACTGTTTAATTTGTTAATGTCAATCTGTGTACCGTTGCCCCGAACCGTCAGGCAGATGTCCAAGTGGGACAAAATAGAATTGTTGAAAAACAGCCGCCATTGACCTCTTCACTTGCAGTCAACCCTGGACTTAAAACATTTATAGCAGTCATTTATGGTCAGACTAACATCAAGGCTACTAAACTTCCTTAAGCCAGAGTAGTAAGTGACATCACCCAGCACAGCTGACGATGTAAAAAGTCTGTCTATGAACTTCCCAGTGGAGACCTAAAAGTAGGCTGCCACTCAAAACACAATTTTAAAAACTCATAAGACTAGATTTACTAGCAGAAAACCCGTGTCAGTAAAACAATTTAATAGCAGGAAAGAACAATTTAGTATACAGGATTAGTATACGCTATTGATCTCAATGTAAAAATATGTGAAATAATGACTACATTATCAAAGCAAAATGTTGTATTTGCCAAACGATTGCAAACAGAAATAAAATAGGCAGTCTAAGTATGCTCACCCTACCACTTCAACGTCACGCAAACAAATTGCCGAAACTCGCGTAAATTCTGGTAAAATAAAAACAAGGCCGGAAGTCAGTGACGAAATCGTTTTGGGTTCGAGAGCACAACCCAGATGAATAGTTTGACATTCTAAGGGAAACTGTGAGGCTCTTGAGTAGATACCACAAATATTAATAACAAAACGGTAAGCTGATATTTTATTATTGTAGAGTTTGTGAACAAAAAATAATACAACAAAGAACTGTCTATTTCTTCCTCCATTTATGAAAACAAAACTACATTCAAGTATGTCCTACATTTGGTAATACATGTCTTCATTCTGGTTGTAGATATTAACATTGGCAACGCTCTATTATAACGTTGAGCAAATGGAAGGTTGGAACGTTCATTGATCACGAAGAAACCAATGTTCAATCGCCACACATGTCATCTCAGTTTGTTAAGGCTGCGGGAAAAGGGAGGAGCTCATTGAGCAATTTAAATGAAGCTTTTTCTTGGGATACAAAGCGAATCGTTTCACTTTTAGACCCCCAAAATATAAGGAAGATTTTATCCAGTGTGGTTTAACTCTTTTACAAAATAATGTCTCTTATCAGCATGTACCCATTGTCATCGAAGCTGTTTTAAAACTTGTAAATGTAACTGCGACTCAGCTACCATGTGGACGGACGGTATAGGCGATGACCAAAGTGAGGCTTCCACTTATTCAAATGAATATTGCACAATCCTTAAAAGATTACCCACAAACAACAGTATATTCAGATGAGACGGGAAAGTATGTTACCAGTACGAAACTTACGGAAAAAAGTCACGAAACCAAAATATTAGGTCTTGGAGGAATGGTGGACAAGCCTATGTCCACAGATATAGAGACATTAAAACAACTTCTACAAGAACTAGAGGTTATTGGCGACGAGTGTGGTAATGAAGGAAAAGAAATTATCTCAAACGTAAAAAACACTGTGTGATCGAGGGGCGACCGAAAAATGCTTCCAAAGCCTTCCTGCTGATTACCGAAACTTGGTTTTTAGCAGAAGTTATTCCTGGGCCCGTATTCATAAATGTACTTAAGTATTTCCTAAAGTTAGGTACTATTTAGCTAAATTTCAGCCTCTTATTTTCCGTTAAAAATATGTAAACGGAAAATGATTTAGTTTTCATTTTGAACGCTGCATTTATAATCTATCTTTTGTTATAACAAATAGGAAATAAAAATGTTTTTTACGTATTTAAAATGAGGTTTAAAAATTGGCTAATTTTATCTTATATTAAAGAAATACTGAAGTAGCTTTATGAATACGGTCTCAGACTGGCAGGAACTGGACAATGATGTTCGCAATAAACTTCTTTTGTGGGCTATATTTGATAGACAACAGTGCAGAAAAGGTGGCACAAACTTTACAAATGCAGGAAAATAAATTAAAACCCGACGAACAGATCAACAAACAAGAAAGTGAAGCTGTGATTGTTATACGTCTGAGCTGCCAAACAACATTGGCATTGATCATAAGATGGAGCTGATATAGGGCAGAAACCAGATGAAATGAAACTTAAAAAACAACGGATCATACGAAGAAAAGTAAAACAAAATGATGCAATAGTCTTTCATGTTTTGTGGCAGTCCGTTGATGACATGGTAGAAAAATTAAGGACCTACACGACACGACCTTCTTAACTCACCGCGTTAAAAGCTCAGCTTACTTTGAGGAAAAACGTTCTAAAACAACAAGCAACGCAGAAAAATGTATATGCCTTTTCCTCGAAAGTTTTACGTGTGTAGAACTTCATAAACTTACATAAATTGATTTTAGAGGCAGGGGAATGCTAAATAAATTCGGATGGCAAATCACATCTAGTGTCAAGTCAGGTGTGCCACTAATTTATGGAAGATGGGCAAATTGTCAAATACACAGGAAGAGTGAGTTCCCAAGTTTCAGGGTTCCTTAAATGGTACAACAAGGTGTACGATGAAGAACCAAATACTGTTTACACGTACCAACTAGAAGACGATTTGGCAGATTTGGAAATTTGAGACGTAATTGTACAACATTTCTAGTTCACTTGAATCCCTGTACACTGGTATTTCGGTCACCTTACCATGTCACTCGGATCACTTAACACGCACTTTTTTTGTTCATCGTGACACAATTCACATCAGACCAAACACGTGAGAGGTCATAGTATAACATGTCACTAACGTGGTCACAGTGCCATATATTGCGATTAATCAATGTCATTTTCACTTCCTTTTCACCCCTATCAATAAGTTTTAAGCACAAAGCTGGTGGTAAGTAAAAGCCTCTTGTAACTCGGTATTCTGCGTGTTTAGGTGTAATTTGACAGGCCATGTACGACTTAAATCACCGATGAACCGAACAACCCAAAAATACATCTTAAGTTTAAAACATCATGAGCTCAAGTATTGTGTTTTCCTAAACGTGCAGAAGTTTCAATAAACGGGACTAGTGTGTACTAGTTCAAAATAGGCTTCATACACATTTAAGTGATAGTATTAATATAGTTATATTGTAGATGAATGAAGTGGTGAATTAACAGATGGATTATGTAAATAGTCAGACGAATGTGTGGCTCAAATTATGTGAGTATATGTTGTTTATGGTTGATGTTGGCAATGCGTACATTAGTTTAAAATGGGCTTTATAAACAGTTAACTGATCTTGTATTTGTTTTTGTGTAGATGGATAAAGTAGAGATCTGATAGGTTCTATATGTAAATGGTCTGGAGAATCTGTGACACAAATCTGGTTAGTAACTGTGGTTATGTGAGGAGGGGAATCCGTAGTGTAGTTGACTAATAATGTTTGTGTTTTTTTAAATTGTAGATTGATTATTGTGGAGATGATGAGATGGTGGGTTTAACTTTACTTTGTAGTGGTCAGATGTATGTGTTGCATAGTATTTCGTTAATAGGCCTATACGTGATGATTACGAACGAAAGTAATTATATTCTGCAGATCACAGAGGTGTTTATCGCCTGACAACCTCTCGCCTGTACGGGCCAGATGACAGCGATGACTCCCGTAACCACATCGCCTTGTATAAATTGTTTGTCCAATCCAGGCCGGAATCCCGAAAATCTTCCAACAGTCCTTTTTATTTGACACCAATCCTGGAAAAAAGACTTGATTATTCCACTCCCATGGGGAACATAGATTGGGCGAATTGATATAGAAAGTTTGTACGGCAAAATCACAAACTATTCCGTCAGAAAAAAACAACTGTTCAAACACTGGACAATATTGGAGGCCATATATCAAATTGTGCCGCCCTAGACCTGCATTAAATCTACTGTATAGTAAATGGTCTTTACGGGTTATCAACTTTGGTTCGATTAATCAGGAGTCTTCGTGAAGTTTTGAACCCCTAAATACCATTA
>JAVFBZ010199156.1:0-12388 GCA_032466195.1 Katharina tunicata | reverse complement strand
AGGGTAACCAGGTGGAGAAGGGTAACCAGGTGGAGAAGGGTAACCAGGTGGAGAAGGGTAACCAGGTGGAGAAGGGTGACCAGGTGGAAAAGGGTAACCAGGTGGAGAAGGGTAACCAGGTGGAGAAGGATAACCAGGTGGGGAAGGGTAACCAGGTGGAGAAGGGTAACCAGGTGGAGAAGGGTAACCAGGCGGAGAAGGGTAACCAGGAGGAGAAGGGTAATTAAGCAGGTGGAGAAGGGTAACCAGGTGGAGAAGGGTAACCAGGTGGAGAAGGGTAACCAGGTGGAGAAGTGTAACCAGGTGGAGAAGGGTAATCAGGTGGAGAAGTGTAACCAGGCGGAGAAGGGTAACCAGGTGGAGAAGGGTAACCAGGTGGAGAAGGGTAACCAGGTGGAGAAGGGTAACCAGCATTGGTAAATGTAATGGTGAAAATACAGTCGCATCCTTAACCATACTCAAACATAGTTTGGCGGTCAATTTTTTAGCTAAAAGATTCAGTAGTGAAAATAATGACTCGTCTCAATGCTATTTTATTGGGTCAAATGGTAAAAGCTCCATCTGTTTTTGTGTAAGGGTATCATGTCGAGCTTATTGACTTATAGCATTCAACGCCTCTGTCCGTCGTCCGTCTATATCTGTTTTAGGCATTGTCTTCTTAACTTATTTACGAATACTACTTTACTAAATTGTTGAACATGGCAAGAATTATCGGGCCTGACCCGAAAAGCCAAGTTCTATATCTCCAATAATAATCCCCAATAATTCATTTAAAAGCTAAACGAAATAATAAACCAGACGATTGGCCTGGATTTATATTCGACACGTGGTAGTAACAGGGGTAGTTTTTGACAGGTGTCTTGCTCAATATATATTTCCACCGTACCATTCCAAGAACGGTCCTTAGTGTTTACCAAAATGAGTTTAAAGCTGGAAACAGTACGGTGTATAAATTACTTGATATTCACCACTTTACCTGTGGGGTGACAGCAGTCGTATGGATGTGAGAGCAGTCTTCTGTGATATTTCTAAAGTGTTTGATAAAGTGTGACAAAGAGGACTGCTCCACAAACACCACTCCTTAGGTATACGATATCAACCTTTGGACTGGTTTGCTTGTTTGTCAATTTAAACGAAAATGTGGGAATCTTAGCAGTGACAGTTCATAAACCACTTGGTTATACAATCAAATTGTAAACGGGATTCTCTTAGTCCTATGAAAAACGAAGGTAAAAGAAAATCTGTTGAAATTATGTATACATGTAGCTCTTTTTTACACCCTTTCTTCGACCATGCAGATATGTTGAACGATAACTGTACTTAACAACCCATTTTGTCCTTACCTCATCATATTCTAGGTTCTGAAGCACAACGTCTTAATCATTAGGACACCTCTCCACTCCAAATGCATTTTCCAAAGAACGGTACTTAATTTTACACCCAAAACTTTCTTGCAACATTTAGTATGAACACACCCAGTCATGCTTACGTTTCCAAAGCCCCAAACTTCTGCACTTTATTTTAGAATAGTATCCCTCAGCGGGGAGGGGATTGCTCTTGTTCGTACTTGGCCCATTTACACCATAATCCTTCAGTCACGGAATTCGTCGTCGTCCTTGTCACTTGCCGTCCAATGAGTGTATTTTTATTTTTCTATCATTTTTTTGTGAACCTTATATTGCCAACTTTAATTTTTAGAGAGAAGAACAAAAAGAGAAACCACACAGAGGACCTACTTCTGATATAAAATATTACCAGTTTTGAATATAAAATCAGTCAGGTTTTCAACTAATGGTAATTTTTTAACTCACTTTAAGTTCTTCTTTTTTTTTCAATTTGTGTAGTCTTGTTTTCCATAAGTGGTTCAGTTGTTGCACGATTGGTTTTGGCAAATATCAAAAAGTTTAGCATCAATCCCTAGAGCAGGCAAAATTCTACGTATGCGGTTACTGTTTCCTCGTGTGAAGGTAGAATATTACAGGGGTTATAACCTTTACCTCCGTCCTTCTTGAGGTCCGTTTTTCCGCCCTTAACAAGAATATTGTGAATGTTTCAGAGTAGCTTTGTAGATCTCGAACTCGTTATCATTAGTTAGACAGTTATATTCTTCAAGAATTTTCAATTGGATTGGATTAAAGTTAAGGTTGTTTTATTGAGAGTCTCTGGAATATTTCGATAAACTTGATAGTCGATGTTTAAAAACGTGAATACCGACCACAGGAATGGACCATTATCCTCATCACTCATTGGGAAGGTGTGTTGCTTTAAATAGGCTTTCTATGTCGTACTGATTAGAAACAGAAAATAGAGAATCACGGACGGACATATATACAACGAAAACAGTACAAACACATTATACAAACGAAGCATGTTAATTTATCTCGCTGCACCAGATACTGACCCATGTCTTATAAAAATTAAAATAAAATTATTATTAGAACGATCATAACATTAAATTATAAATTTACATCTGTAACAAAGCAAGACTTGAATAACCCTTGCAAACGTTTCTTAACCTGAACTTTGATGTTGTATTAACTGGAAGTTAAAAGGCGCTAGCTGTGAAGAGGTCAGTCCGGTGAACCAGCTAACCCCAACTGCCGTTCCCTTGTTGTGGCTAGCATTTAAATTAAATTAAATTCACTGTAACCTTTCAGAGTAAGAGTATTAATTATGATAAACTTTAAAGGACATTATTCTATATAGTAGTCGATTTTTTTCACAGATATTCCTTTCACTGTTTGTGTTTAAAACCCACCGACAAAACGCATGTCATTTCCATATAGTTCCACTGCTACTGGCGTACATGGGACTCGCTCTATACCCACAGCGCGGCTCACTAAGACACAAAAGGCTTATTCGGGGAATATCCTCGATTAATTTAATGAATCGTGGCCGAATCGCTAAGCCATTGCAATCTTAGTTCAATTAGCCACGTTTTAAACAACCATTACCAATAAATGGCAAGATGAAACAAACGAGCCTTCATAAGTATGTAGACACTGTCAACACGAACTTCGCACTTTCCAGGTCATTTGGCTCAGTCCGAGCTTCACACTAATGCTGTAATTGAGCGCGTTTGAAAGGCGATTCAATAAATCTACTATTGGTTGCGAGTACAAAGCAATTAATTTCTATTAAGAAACGATCTTGTGTTTGCTTCAACGTCAATGAATCGAGAAATTCTTATTTTCAGCTATCCAGGTGTGCAACTTAAATTTATGAAGAATATTAAAACTGGTCATATGGATATTTATAAACGAATAACTAACGTTGTGGCGAGAACCAGGTGCCTTCAATATTTTTCACTCTGTTGACGGCACCGGATTCTCGCCGCAACGTTAGTTGTTCGTTTATAAATATCCAGATGACCAGTTTTAATATTCTTCATAAATTTAAGTCAATGAATCTGGTACACTTGTCTATGCGGCATATGTTAACATAACCCCACGTTTTAATAATTAAGCAGAATTTGTATGATCTCAGGTATTTGATTGCAGAGATATCAAGCAACCATACAATTACTAAAAACCTTACAAAATGGTATCCTAAATAACACGATCCTTTTCGAAGTCGAATATAAAATTGTAAGTAGAGCCCCATTTGCCATAGGTATACCCATAATATATACAACGAATTCCACCTATATAAATATCAGCGCCATTAAAAAAAATTTTGCTTGCCTCGCCCGGGATTTGAACTCGTGCCTCTGGCTAGCAGGGCCAGGGCTCTAAACGACTACACTACAATGGCTCACGGTAGAACGAATTGTTATCCAGGCTGCACATCACTTTAACCCCAAGAAGGAAATATTACCCCCAAAAGCATGCAGAAAAATATCAAAAAGTTAAAACAGCTCCTTACTTATTTATTGCTAAGTGTAGTGACTAAAATTTCATTAAAAGATCAAATCAGGACCACCCACTTAATGAAAAGTAAGTCACATGGGTGAGTAACTCGGCGATTTGTAATGGCGATGTCATAATTGTGTTTACATTTCCAAGTATCAAGGTAAGGTCGATCTATCCATGTCAAGACAATTACCCAGGGACAAAACCTAACCTTACCTTGAACATTGGAGCGGAAACGGATAGTTAACAGATACGGACAATTGATGTTTAACATAGGAACATTGATGTTTACTTTTAGTGATGCTAAATAATGGCCATTAAACGAAGAGATGTTTATCGTGAAGTTGTTCGGCAGATGTCATCTGTAAGTCTATTGAATGTACACGGGGACATTGAGATAAATCAACGTGAGCCGACCACCTGACAAACTATCATCATAAGCTTAATTGATAATTATTGATTATAAAAGTGGAACAAACAAACATCCGTCTGGCAGTCTTCCGCCATCTGCTGCTTACCTCGTCCGTTATCTCCATACCCACCAGTTTAATCAGTCAGCAGCTTGTTATCATACAGGCCATCCTCTTTTTATGAAAGCATTTTCTAGGGACACAATATTAACTTCTAGAATAATTTCATTACTAGAATTTTCCTGGCCCGCAGAAGCGTTTTAACATACACAAGTAGATAAGCCAATTGGACTACAAAATAGTAGTAGTTTACAAAATAAGTATACGGTCTA
Source organism: Katharina tunicata (assembly GCA_032466195.1). Taxonomy (NCBI): domain Eukaryota; kingdom Metazoa; phylum Mollusca; class Polyplacophora; order Chitonida; family Mopaliidae; genus Katharina; species Katharina tunicata. The sequence goes on along the minus strand of JAVFBZ010199156.1, from coordinate 7,795 downwards.
TCACGGGACCAACAGTAAAAATCCTTTAATTATTTTGTTTGAAATATAAAAAATAATCATCAGAGAATCGTTTTCTTAAATTACAAGAAAAATATTATACCGAACAATTATATATCATTGCTTTTGTAAATTTGTTTTGTTTGTTTTGTTTTTTTTTGGATTTGGGGGCAGGGGGGAGGGGAGCGTACTCTCCAGAAGTGTGCGTTCTTGGCCACTCCGCCACGGGGGTCCCAAGACAGACCAAGGTTTGAAATAGAATTCAATTGTATTTCCATACATTCAACATATCATGGCAGTTAGTATATTCCAATTGCTCACAAACTTTTGCTAGAAAGCTTGGCTTATTTAAAAAATAAAACGAAAAATTTGTGACACATCAGATAGGGTTGTTCAAAACAGTGTTAAATTCACTTGCAGTTAAATGCCATCGCGTAAAACTACATTGCTATGACTTCCTTGTTCCTTATCATCTGACTGACAAAACAAAAGTTTAATGGATGTTCAACTTCTGGGTATTTTGATAAGCAACGTTTTGCTCTAGTTGTTAAGGCCATTTTCAGGCGATGATAACAAATTATTGCTTGAAAACTTGAACTATCCTCACAACTGTCTGAATCACAATTATGTGCACCTAACCAACAGGAACCAAACCAATTGGTTGGTAATTTTTATATTTTTTTCTCCAATAAATATAAGTTTCACTCATGTATGTATATTTCTATTTAAAACCTATATTTACCGTTGAGAAAGATTCAAAGCCTTTACATGGATAAACATCCGTTCGTTCTATAGTCATCCTCTGTAGCTCAATCGGAGACCCAAGTTCGAATCCCGGTAAAGGCAAGCAAACTTTTTGGCATGGGTAATCACACTGGCACAGTGATAACGATTAATTAAAGCCGATAAATTATCTCATGTTCTAGATAAATTCTAAGAGACAAGTTTCTGGATAGATCTGAATCTCGAGTTGTTCTGGATAACATAAAGGTGCATCTCGAGAAAAGGCAATACAAATCCCTATCTGGTTTGTAATAGTCTAGCTTACATCTAGTTTTCATATATTTGGAAGACCTATCTAACAATATTACAGGGTGATTCTGATGTTTTCGTACAGGTACTGCTGATTCTGTAGATTTGTCTCGTTATAACTGTTCAGTTTTCTGAGGGTTACAGATTTAATATTGCGAAGAAGTCGCGTAGAATATCCCCTGGGAATCAAAGCCTTAAAGAGAACAAAACATGCCTTGTTGAAGGAAGCGAGTGTGCTACTATTACTATGAAACCTTATTATTTGGGTTTTAATAATTCCCTTAAAGGTATGCGGCGGATGAAAAGAATTAGCATGGAGTAGTTGGTGGGTATTCGTAGGTTTAAATAATACCTTATTATCCAACATCCCTGTTACGGTGAAATTGACACCCTTATAGACTGTAACATCCCAAAAATCTACACTAGACAGGCTGAAAGTAGGTTGAAGTTAAATATTTGGATCAGGTTGATTGAAAGTAGAGATGAAGAGATTTAGATCATCTCTAGAATGCTGCCAGAGTATAAATATATCATCCAAATATTTAAGGTACAACAGTGTGTTTACCACACTTTCCAAGGTCATCAAGTTGCCACTCTGCCATAAAAGTAGAGGCAAAATTGGGACTGAATCGTTTGCCCATAGCACAGCCTTTTTTTGCTGGTATATTCGACCATTGAACTCGAAATCATTACATTTCAAACTGATTACCACCAGTTTCAGTATGTTAGTGGAGGGACGGCTTGGGTCGGGATACCTATGAAAAGCATTTTCCACAGATTGAAGGCCTTTCTCAATATCGATATTGGTGTACATAGATGGTACGTCAAGGGTCACTGAAATGACGTCTTTATGAACTTGAATTTCAGATAACTTATTCAGAAATTCCTCAGTGTTTTTGATAAACCAGGGTGCCTGTTGGCGATAGGTTTGAGATGATAATCAATAAGTTCTGAAACGTGGTAAGATTTAGAACCACAGTCTGATATTATAGGTCTACCTGGGGGCATAGACGGTTGAGGCCATTTTACCTGTGGTTTATGAATTTTCGGCAGAATGTAAAATTGTCTATCTTTGGATTCCCGTCCAGCTATTAAATAATCGCCTTGCCTAGTAGTGAGGATGTTTTGATCCTCTAAAGAAAGGATTATTTCGTTGAAAGTTATCATGTTTTCCCGCCAAATAGGATTATATAGTATTTTGTAATGGTCAATATTACTCAACTGGCGTTCTGCCTCATTTATGTAATCCTGCCTTGCCATTATAACCGTAGCAGATCCTTTATCAGCTGGTTTAATAACGATATCTCGATTTTGACGAAGCTTGTATTTCTGCAAAGATGATATTAGGTTTAATAATATATAACCGTATTTCTTAATCTTAAAATCTCTGTCAGAGTATTTCTTGGAAGATGGGATGAAGAAAAGGCCACGGTCAAGGAGGGACCTATCTAGTGCCGTTAAGATGAGATCTTTGGTAAGGGTTACAATATTTGCAACTAAGCCGAAATTGGGGTGGACATTGCCTCTACCCAAATCTAGTTTAAACCAAAGTGTTTAAGCCAATGTACATACAAGTAATTTTCTGTGATTTCAGTCCAATGAATTTGATCCCGACAAACTCTAAATTTAAATGGATTTATTTGGGGAATTATGTTTAGTCTAGTCATGTTGTTAGCTGCAGAATTTATGTCATTGAACGTCGAAATGTCATTGGCTGGTAACTTTGATGATGATTGTAGCTCTACGAAATACAAAATAGATTTGGAGAAAATCTGCCTAATACTAGTCATCATGTTTCACATTTGTAGCATTGGCCTTAGAGTTTTTTTTATTGTTTATTCCAACATTTAGTTTCAGAATTTCCGGTTGAGGCCCTTTATAATTTTGAGCGAGTGTCCGAAATGAATTGAATGTTGCACCTGCAAAACATTCTACTTAGATATCAGGGTGAGGTGGTAAGTTAATTCTAACCAAATAAGAATCTACTTATAACAAAATCTTTTTGGTTACTTTAGGAAGGTGCCTTTTAGATGAGGTAGTATGTCTGAATTTCCAAAATGTACTACTTTCCTTATTATTGAACTGAACATTAGGTGGAACTGAAGGTGGAGACTTCACGGCATCAGAATAGGAACGATCAGACCCGTGGGGGTGGGGGTAGGGGTTGGAGTGGAAGGATTAGGCAGACTCAAAGGTCCAGGCTTGGGAGAAGGGGAACGATGGGTGTGTACAGGCTGAGGTGTATGGGTGGACGAAGAAGGACCAGGCTGCGGAGAGGGGGCTGGGCTATAGAAAGGCTAACAGAAGATGCAACAACCGGAGAAGTAGGGAAAACAGAAGAGCTATGATGGTATATATATTGAACAATGGAACAGTTAAATTGCTACGCAACCGACTTAACAGTTGTATTGATTTGTAACCGACCAAACAGTTGAATTGATACGTAATGGATCTAACAGATGAATTGTTATGTAACATACCTAACAGTTAGATTGAAATGTAACCGACCTAACAGTTGAATTGATACGTAATCGAGCTAACATTTGAATTGATGCATAACCGACCTAACAGTAAAATTGATACATAACCGACCTAACATTTAAATAGATATATAACCGACCTATCAGTTATTTTTAAATGTAAGCGACCTAATATTTAAATTGATACGTAATGGAACTAGATGTATATGTTAAATTGATACGTAACGTCCATAGCAGTTAAATTTATACATAACATATCTTACAGTTTAATTGAAGTGTAACCGCCATAACAGTTAAATTGATACGCAATCGGCCTACCAGTTAAATTAATACGTAGCCTACTTAACAGTTAAATTTGAAATGTAACCGACCTAACAGTTAAATTGAAATGTAACCGACCTAACAGTTACATTTAGACGTAACCGACCTAAGAGTTATATTGATATGTAACCGGCCTAACAGTTAAATTGATATCTAACAGTCATCACAGTAATATTGATACGTAACCTACCATACAGTTTGAATTTGTACATAACCGATTACTCGTTTTACGTTTAAAGCTGTTTTTTAATCAGAAACAAGCATAGAATCAGGGATCGTTACATATGTTCTCTGGATCCAAGCAGATTTGTATGAATGTTAAGATTAGAAACGACATAATTCGTAAAAAAACTGACTGTATTATGAGGAAGAGATTCCGTTGGTGGTAAATGGAGGAGGGGTGTGTCCAAGTTAAGCACACTTGAAATAGACAGGAAAGATAATGATAGAAAAACAAATTGAGTGGCTGTTTGGGCTAGAACAACCCAAAATGTCCCTGCTTTTGTTGTTTTGCTTTCTGAGTCATGCCATTTTCTGAACATTTCAAGACACATTCTAAAATAGGGAATCAAATCATTCCCCCTACTGTCCAGTCTTCGATTCTAGGGCATTGACTGGTCATCTTGTTGTTCACATAGAAACAGCTATCCCTCTGTGTTGTTTGCAACTAGTAAGTTTATATACGATTAGATGGTACGGCTTCACGATTTTATCCATTTATTTTTTATTTTTTGCTTTCCACAGACTTCAAATTGAATCGACCGTATGACAATTTGTTTTCCTCTATTTAATTTTAAATAAGTTTGTAGTAAAATTTAGTCGGTTTATTCTCCAGCGGAAACATTACTACGACAACAATACAGATGGCCTGTCATTACATTAGTTCCGGTATTCATCTCAATCTGGAGAAAGGTACGAGTCTGTTTTAGTATGGTCTAGACGTGTATTATGAATTTTATAATTATTGTTCGTGTTAACTGGTGTGTCAGAACGTAAACTTGACTGCACGTTATAAGTGATAGCACTAAAACAAACAGCTCAATTTGCCTACGAATCAGACATACGCTTTTCCGGACATCCATTTAGTTTTGTTGACATGTTGTTACAGTCGATGGTTTCTGAAAAGGTTAATTTCCGGATTGTAATTGGCTTTGGTCGTCATTATCTCGCCTCGCTCTGAACAGGGAGGGCAAGGTAGACTAGTAAGATGTAGGCTAGACTGGAGGTACCATACATCATCTTGCCTCGCTATAAACATGGAAGGCAAGGTAGTAAGATGTAGGATAGGCTGGAGGTACCGTACATCATCTCGCCTCGCTCTGAACAGGGAAGGCAAGGTAGTAAGATGTAGGATAGGTTGGAGGTACCGTAGCATCCAGGGAACAGCACGACAATAGAGACAAAATCAGCTATAGAACAGCTGGTCTCGTAACACTATTCCTGAACCAAAAAGGGTTTTCGGAAAGTGCACGGTATATAATTGCATTCGCAACAGTAGTATGTCGTACGTTGTGTTATTTCAATCACAAGATGGTGTGTCAGTCCAATGGGTGAAATAAGGCCACCCTTAACGACGTTAGCAACACGGAACACTGTACAATTAAAGGACACCACAACAAATCGACGTCACGATGCCCCATAGACACCCAGAAGTAATACCCTAACACTGCACTTACGGTTCGACAGACAGCTAGGATTAATAGCCTGACCCCACACTTGGGGTTCGATAGACAGCTAATACATGTAGATATCATAACCATCAACTTAAGTTTTAATAGCTAGCTTGGAATAAATACCTTAATAACTAAATGTCTTAATCCAAAACTTAAGGTTCCATAGCCTATTAGGAGTAATAACATAACCATCAACTGAAGGTTTAATAGCTAGCTTGGAAAAAATACCATAATAACTAAATGCCTTAACCCTAAACTTTAAGTTTGATAGCCAATTAGGAGTAATACCATAACCATCAAGTAAAGGTTTGATGGATAGCTTGGAATAAATAACTTAATAATTAAATGCCTTAACCCTAAACTCGAGGTTCGATAGCCTATTATGAGTAATACCATAACCATCAACTGACAGTGTAATGCCTACCTTGGAATAAATACCTCAATAACTAAATGCCTTAACAATAAACTTTAGGTTCGATAGCTTGAGGAGTAATAGCATAACCATCAACTTAAGGTTTGATGGATAGCTTAGAATAAGTACCTTAATAACTAAATGCCTTAAGCATAAACTTTAAGTTCGATAGCCAATTGGGAGTAATACCATAACCATCAACTGAAGGTTTAATAGCTAGCTTGGAATAAATACCTTAATAATTAAATGCCTTAACCCTAAACTTTAGGTTCGATAGCCAATTAGGAGTAATACCATAACCATCAACTTAAATTTTAATGGCTAGCTTGGTATCAATACCATAATAACAAAATGCCTTTACCCTAGACTTTAGGCTAGATATTTAATTAGGAGTAATATCATAACCATCAACTTAAGGTTTGATGGATAGCTTGGAATAAATACCTTAATAAATAAATGCCTTTACCCTAAACTTTAGGGTTGACAGCCTATTAGGAGTAATATCATAACCATCAACTTAAGGTTTAATGACTAGCTTGGAATAAATACCTTAATAAATAAATGCCTTTACCTAAACTTTAGGTTCGATAGCCAATTAGGAGAAATACCATAACCATCAACTTTAGGTTTAATGACTAGCTTGGAATAAATACCTTAATAAATAAATGCCTTTACCCTAAACTTTAGGTTCGATAGCCCATTAGGTGTAATAGCATAACCATCAACTAAAGATTTGATGGATAGCTTGGAATAAATACCTGAATAATTAAATGCCTTTACCCTAAACTTTAGGTTCAATAGCCCATTAGGAGTAATACCATAACCATCAACTTAAGGTTTAATGGCTAGCTTGGAATAAATACTTTAATAATTAAATGCCTTAACCCTAAACTTTAGGTTCAATAGCCCATTAAGAGTAATACCATAACCATCAACTTAAGGTTGATGGATAGCTTGGAATAAATACCTTAATAACTAAATGCCTTTACGCTAAACTTTAGGTTCAATAGCCCATTAAGAGTAATACCATAACCATCAACTTAAGGTTTGATGGATAGCTTGGAATAAATACCTTAATAACTAAATGCCTTTACCCTAAACTTTAGGTTCGATAGCCTATTAGGAGTAATACCATAATCATCAACTGACAGTTTAATGGCTAGCTTGGAATAAATACCTTAATAACTAATGTCTTAATCCTAAACTTTAGGTTCGACTGTCAATTAAGAGTAATACCATAACCATCAACTGAAGGTTTAATGATTAGCTTGGAATAAATACCTTAATAACTAAATGCCTTTACGCTAAACTTTAGGTTCAATAGCCCATTAAGAGTAATACCATAACCATCAACTTAAGGTTTGATGGATAGCTTGGAATAAATACCTTAATAACTAAATGTCTTAATCCTAAACTTTAGGTTCAATAGCACATTAAGAGTAATACCATAACCATCAACTTAAGTTTTGATGGATAGCTTGCAACAAATACATTAATAACTAAGTGTCTTAACCCTAAACTTTAGGTTCAATATCCCATTAGGAGTAATACCATAACCATCAACTGACGGTTTAATGGCTAGCTTGCAATAAATACCTTAATAACTAAATGCCTTAACCCTAAACTTTAGGTTCGATAGCCTATTAAGAGTAATATCATAACCATCAACTGAAGGTTTAATAGCTAGCTTGGAATAAATACCTTAATAACTAAGTGTCTTAACCCTAAACTTTAGGTTCGATAGCCCATTAGGAGTAATACCATAACCATAAACTGACGGTTTAATGACTAGCTTGGAATACATACCTTAATAACTAAATGCCTTAACCCTAAACTTTAGGTTCGATAGCCAATTAGGAGTAATACCATAACCATCAACT
>JAVFBZ010199145.1:0-13920 GCA_032466195.1 Katharina tunicata | reverse complement strand
AGAGATCTTGATTCGCTGTCGCCAAGAACATCTAACGGAATTTACAATGACAATTCATTAACCACAATGGAGATTTTGTTAGGCTATTAATTTAAATCCTCCATTATTTAGAACTACAGTATGAAGTTTTGAAAAACGAAAGTTTTTAATATTGGATCCCTCTTTGTCTGCAAGACCTATTTTAAAATATTAATGCAGTAAACAGCCTTTTTGATTGAGAAAGAAGGAGTGACCCGTAAGAACCCTTTTTACACATCCTTGCTACCAGCAAACATATCAAGTTTGCCAACTCTGTCGACAGCATTAAGAGCGTTATGGGATCGCCATGACAGGAATGGTGCGGTAACTGAGGTGATTTGTCGTTAACAAACATCAAGTCTCCTGCATATTATCCTAAGCACCTGTTCTTAGTTCCCAAGTAATAATTGTATTGCTTCGTCTGGTTCATTTTAGTTTATTGCATTGGCATGCTTTCATTTTACGAGTTTCCCATTGTATTAAAACAACAAGTATATATTATAAACTTCTTAAATGTCTTGTGTGTGTCGACTTCGCCTTTACTCAGTGCGCATTTTATTGTACTCCTTATTTGCTGTAGATGTTAGGCAAAACAAACTCAGTTTTTCCCGTGACTATGAGGGCAGACCTGTAGTTTTGATAAATTTTCCTCCGATTTTCCACATACTTATAAAGTGCTCATGAACTCAAAGTTTATTCTTAATTTTTTGTTTATATTAGGAAAATATTTGTTTTTCCATATCTTATTGGTTGTTACGATGTTTTCGCGTATGGGAAGGACAAAGGTAATATCAGATCTTGTTTACATATCTTTTTCCTGACGAAAGAAAAAATATAACAGTAACCATTACGGGACAGTAAGTGCTAATCTCAAACAAACGAGTAAATTAACACATCACTTTCCAATAATTCTAGTGTCGAGTTTCATTTTCCATAAAAGATTTGCAGGTAATGGAGCGTAAACTAACTGAAACCAGTTAGTCTGTACTGTTACTGTGGAGTGGATTGACAAGGTCAAAAAGAGATTCTTAATTAAAAATACTAATACAAACGAAGTTCAATTCTGAAAAAAATGTTCTTAACGGAATACTTAGCTTAAAGTGAATTTAATCCCAGGGGAAATATTTTCGAATGCCATCATTCCAATTGTCAAGTTAACCTAAATCACGTACTCTTTTTATACATCATGTTAGAGATTTTGTTAGAGTTAGAGTTGTTTTTCTTTTGCTTGAAAGATCAGAGAATGAACGGGTTTATCCTCTCCAAACTGTTTTCAATACTGTTAGAGCAAATATCAATCATCAGCGCAAATGCTATTAGATATTTTATACGTAAAACAATTTTTTGCCAATTTATCACAAATTAAAATATGAACAGATTCGTGTATGCGTGCCATTTGCAGCAAGAAATAGACAAATGGAGCGTAAGTTTAATATGTTCTTTTGAAGTTCGGTATTTAAGGTTATTTCACTTATACATGGGCGTGCCAGCCTAATAGGTAAAGGAAACCACCATAAACATCAGTTCTATTACCGCCGTGTACAACTATTTTGGCGATAATCGTGGTGTATATGCTAACTCCTTTTAGATAAGATTTATTATTCTTGAACACAAGATTTATCATTATTTGACAACAAAATCCAATAACAAGTTTAGCGCACTGTATTAACCAGTTATTTGATATTGGTAACATGAATTACTCGTAATACGAAAACCAAGACAATTAATTTTCAAATAACGCCAACAATTGAGAACTCCATTGTCCGCACGGTCGTTTACCAATTGTATTGTTCTTGGGCAATATTAAGCTGTCCATGGCTGGACAATATGATTTTAGATTTTCACATACATGTAGCTTAGGAAAACTATTTCAGTGTAATTATCTATTTGTTAAAGAACCACCTTGCCATTATATCCGAATAAATTGAGACATTATTAGCATAGATCTGAATTACCCATGAAGTTACCTTTATTTATGGCACTTACATGTGAAACAAAGGTACACAGTTCCTCATATAACAATTCATTTTATTGTACGAATGTTTGCTGTATAGTTTGAGTACTGGCCCTATCTTCCATTCAAGGTACATTTGATCAATCAAAAAGCAATCAATGAGAAAGCTTTAATAAGAAACGAGGACTGGCCTTGTGGACGTTTTGGTGTCTCTGTATGCAACAGGGCTTTTGGGACACAATAACTAGGTTTATGCTATTTGTATTTCCGTTAACATTTTTGTTACAGTACAACGTCTTGCTGTTGGATATATGTGATGAGGTTTATGCTTTTACCACGCATAGTGATATTGGAATTCGACTTTATTTCTAGGTAGATCTAATAGAGTTCCACCAAACTGTATCTGACATATATCACATATATGTATATAACAAGGGAACTGTATGTTCATCAACAATAACGTGCAGCTCTAATGCTTAAAAATACCAACTGACTAGGACAGCTGAATAATAATTTAGGTGCAACCTTGCCGAGCCCTCTCAAATCATGGGTTCCACACCCCATGATTATATTTATACCATGTGCATTATACTATCATAAATATGTCAGTTTGTCGCTAAAGCTGGTTATTTCTGAGGTGTACTCGGTGGTTACAGTTAAAACAAATTGTGATCATTCTTTTCCTACCGCGCAATGCTACATATAAGCATTATCATTTCAAACGTTTTAATTGATGATATGTTTTGCGGAAATACAAGTGTAGGTGTGTCGTACAGAACTAAAATCCTGCAAGTCCATTATATGAATAAAATACAAATCAAAATATGAAAAACCTTAGTAAAACCGTGCATCTGTAGTTCTAGATTTAAGAGCCAAGAGAAACACGTTTTGGGATACGCGTGTAATAAGAGTCAGCAAGAGGACACAGACTTAGTATATCAATGAATGCGGTTGATGTAAACTTTGTCATGTATGCTTAGTGGGTAAAATTAATGTTAGTGGAAAGTCATAAAACACTTGCCGGATGCAATACACGAGTCAGATGCGTTAAGACCGACCTCCGCCTAGGCAAAAGACATTCAACCGGTGTGGTATACAAGACGAATCAATAAGCTCCATGGTCCATGTGAATTCCCATTCGCTTTGGTTTATTGGTTGGAGACGTGATTTTTGTAAGTGGGCAATTAAACATAGTTTATCGTATAGTACCTGCTGCGTCAATCGAATAGCATTGGTAAAACTGTGAGCAGAGATTGATACTGTTAAACGCACGCCAAGCAATTCATTATTTTACTCTACATCTCAAGACAGACGCCTTCTGTTAGACTGGAAGTTCATGATACAGCGCCACTAAATGTAAAGACAGAAATGTCTGACGGACTTTTCTTGAATTTGTATATCTCAGCAAAAGTACAATTCCGATTCACACTTTGAAGATAGCAAACGGAGACAGAACTTACTACCTTCTAGTACATGTAGTACCAGAATCCAGAAAAGCTACGTGGTCCAAAACATGTGTATACAAACAACATGATACCAAAACTATTGTGATATTTATCGAATGCGGTTGAGTCTGCAGTGCTTTGTGTGAAACCATTATATTGTGATGTCAAAACTACATTACAAATGATTATTAAATGGTACCATGTTAAATCGTATAGTTTGGTGTCTTTATATCTATTTGGCATCATCACCTCTGTGTGAGAACTTCAGCTTTTCTGCAGTCTAACATGCTAACATATAACTCGTTACACATACTTTGACGACTTTTGATATTCATTACAGTGATTAATATTTTTAGTGTACGAGTGTGTACCGACGATTGTCATTTTAATATGTTGGTGTGTTTATGGTTTGCATCATTTATTCATATACGCTGCATTAATTCCAAATATATTACGCGATGCGAGACACAGATTTGTACTTTAGACCACCTTTATGAACAGAGATTTTAATCCATCAAAACATACTTCTGATACTTAAGCAATCAGTCAAATACAACGTTTCTATACAAGGCTGGTTACAACTGAAGCAGTTAGACCAACAATGAGAATTTTTCCCACAGTTGTGTTCTAATTCGCAATCTCAAACGAACACAAACCATTTATCATTTTAAGAGTCAGTTTATTTACATAGCATGTCAGCCGTCATAAACGTGAATTACCCTTGAGCACGGCGTTAAACACCAATCAATCAATTAATCTCGGCGATTAGTTACGTTTAGCGGTTCAAGGTGATTCAAACGTTGGTTGTCATTAATCTGAGAGTCGACTCCGTAGAAGGTTTTTTCTTTCAGATAATTGAGTGAAAATTAAGTGTGGTGGATTTGCCCGATCAAACAGCTTTTAAAAGAAATAAACTAAAACAAACAAATTAATTACGTAAACGGAAACCTAGCTTTTAGTTTATTACATTCAGGGTGAAATATTTGCGAATGGTCTGAATACAATCACTCCTCATTGCATGTTGTTAAGTTGATATTAATCCCAACGTCATTTTAAGTATACGAGATGGGGTGTTCAACCGAAACTGTCTTCTTATCAAACGATCTGTAGGTTGTTTTTTTGTTGTGTTTGACAAGTCCAAGAATTACCTTTTCAATCAAGTCCAAACCTTTATCAAAGCATTTATCCTGTTATATTTTGCAGTCATTACTCGGAACTTGTAAGCTTAGGAAAAAACATCCGCCAAAATGCCTGAAATTTATATTTTACGCAAAATAGTTATTTTTTCCCCAATTTAACTTGTTATATTCTTGTTGCCTGATTATGTGTGACATTTACAGAAAGAAGTAGACAAATAGAGCAACAGACCATTCATTGTTTTGTTTAATCGCAAGTACTATTTAGGTTTAGATATTTATTTTACCAATGTCTGAATTCGCCTCCATCATCATCTTCTTCTTGGTTGTTGCTTATATATCAGGATCTACGAAACTTAGGGGGGCTTTGTTGTCCAATTTGCAAGGATCAGTATTATATTCATACTGTATAATTAGGACTGGAGGAAAATAATCTTTCCTATAGCAAAAACACTAAAGTTACTACACAATTTATGGTGAAGGCAAGAGGCCCGTTGCTCAAAGCAGTATTAAATTTAATCCTAGATTAGATGACGTCACGCAATGTTGAAATCATATCTCTTATACCGTTATTAGTGATTTAATCTGGCATAAGCGGCTAATACTGCTTTGGTCAACCGGCCCCAGATATCTACTGCTGGAATACAGCGTCATCATATAATTGAAATACCCTTGAGCACGGCGTTAAACACCAATCAATCAATTAATCAATTCCAGAAATAAAGTTGACTTGCAAAATGTAACTTTTAAATGTGTCCAAATAATACACCTCTTCACTTATATACAATAGCAGACGCCCTCTGGCTAAGAACAGTATGTTTCCAGATTATATTCATGCTGTCATACTTAGAACTTGAGAAAAATTATCTTTCCAACAACGAAAATACTTAAGTTATTTCACATTGTTTGGTTGTGTCAGAGTCCCGTCTACTTTTGGCGAACGCCCCAGTCATATAAGCGAAATACCCTTACGTACGGCGTTAAACACCAACCAATCAATCAACCAATAGCAGACGATCATATTGGATCAAAAGGGTTAAAGGGAAATACAAATAGCACTGAACGACCGAGCTAATGTATCCCGGTAACTCCTTTCAGTATATAGTTCACCAATCACCGTCGCGAGACCTTCCCCAGTTTCTTATAAAAGCGGCTGCCACTGGTTTTTGATATGCCAAACGTACCGTGAATGAGAGATTGAGCCATGATGCTAAATCATTCAGCACTCAGTGGTGTCATGGGTTGTTATGAATGACTAGGAGTAATATGTTCCCACATGTATAGTGCCACAAACCCATATATATTCTTGAGCAAATCGGAAATATGTGAGTAATTTCTCGGCTTGTTCGGATAAGTTCCAAAGGCGATTCAATAAACAATAGATAATTACACAGAAAATAGCTTTGTGAAAATGAATTGACCGACTTTCCATATAAACAAGAATTCATGTTACCGTTTCAAATAACTAGATTGATACATTTCGGTGTTATAGGATTACGTTGTCAAATAATGATAAATCTTCTGACAAACTATATTCAAAATGAGCAAATACATCAAGATTATTACCAAACTGGTACATGTAAGACAGTATGATTAAGAATTAATATTTAATAATGAAATGTGTATTTTTCATGCATGCAAATGTTTGCAGTTTATCTAGTTTGGACTAAAATTATTATAACACTTAAGTTATTGTGAGGCTGGTCCGTGTACGTTTTTTAACGATCGCGGATAGAAGAACTGACTAAAAACTTATGTTGACGTATGCATATCTTTGATCGTTGCATAGAGTTGATCTGTTGCACAGGACGGATGGTGTCAACTTTCTGATTTGCTTCTGGGGCTACATACAATTTTAGTTATTGACATGTTCAAAAACGATTAAAGGATAGGATCTTATTTAACAAAATAAACTTTTTATTTCATTCAAACTGTTTATCAAACACAGAAATAAAAAAATCTATCAGTCGATCCCTAAAAGTCTATTTTATTTTGTTTCATCTGCTTAAGTTAAGAGACGACATAGTTCCTTAAACATTACATAGTCGAAATAATGCTTTTAAAGACGATCATGGTTATTTATTGCCATATTTCTTCGCTTGTGTGAAAAAAAATACTATGTCCTTTGACGCAAAATGTGCGTAAGATATTACTTCTCCGACTTAACCCAGATTTTTGGCGGCTACAGAATACCATTATACCACAAACACCCATTTAATTTACATTGAACGCATCTGGGGCATTAATCTTATCTTCTAACGCCTTTAAATTGTCACGTTTGCATCATATGCACTAACATCTGCTTTTTAAACTACGCTCGAAAGCTACACATTGGTTGTTTAAAACAAGTACCTCGAGGCAACAATTTTTAGGAGCTTTATCTACACATCATTTGAGTCATTTGTACATTTAATATAGCTGCAGAAAACTATACAATGGAGTGTTCCACAATGTTAGTACATTTGAATGAACATCTTTTATAACATTCAGGTCACCATTGATACGGGAAAACGAAGTTAGTTTGCATCCATTTTTGTCATGTAGAGATCTTGATTCGCTGTCGCCAAGAACATCTAACGGAATTTACAATGACAATTCATTAACCACAATGGAGATTTTTTTAGGCTATTAATTTAAATCCCCCATTATTTAGAACTGCTGTATGAAGTTTTGAAAAACGAAAGTTTTTAATATTGGATCCCCCTTTGTCTGCAAGACCTATTTTAAAATATTAACGCAGTAAACAGCCTTTTTGATTGAGAAAGAAGGAGTGACCCGTAAGAACCCTTTTTACACGTCCTTGCTACCAGCAGCCACATCAATTTTGCCAACTCTGTCGACAGCATTACGAACGTTATGGGATCGCCATGACAGGAATAGTGCGGTAACTGAGTTGATTTGTCGTTAACAAACATCAAGTCTCCTGCATATTATCCTAAGCACCTGTTCTTAGTTCCCAAGTAATAATTGTATTGCTTCGTCTAGTTCATTTTGGTTTATTGCATTGCCATACTTTCATTTTACGAGTTTCCCATTGCATTAAAACAACAAGCATATTTTATAAACTGTCTTGTGTTTGTCGACTTCGCCTTTACTCAGTGCGCATTTTATTGTACTCCTTATTCGCTGTAGATGTTAGGCAAACAAAACTCAGTTTTTCCCATGTGGGCAGACCTGTAGTTTTGAAAGATTTTCCTCCGATTTTCCACATACTTATAGAGTGCTCATGATTCTTAATTATTTTTTTTTATATTAGGAAAATATTTGTTTTTCCATATCTAATTTGTTTGAATAATTGGAAAAAAAATTGTAATAATGCCTTTCAATTTGTTCAAAAATGAACCCGGAATCTACTCAATTGGTTGTTACGATGTTTTCGCGTATGGGAAGGACAAAGGTAATATCAGATCTTGTTTACACATTTTTTTCCTGACGAAAGAAAAAATATAACAGTAACCATTACGGGATGGAAAGTGCTAATCTCAAACAAACGAGTAAATTAACACATCACTTTCCAATAATTCTAGTGTCGAGTTTCATTTTCCATAAAAGTTTTGCAGAGGATGGAGCGTAAATGTGGAGTGGATTGACAAGGTGAAAAAGAGATTCATAATTAAAAATACTAATACAAAAGAGGTTCAATTCTGAAAACAATGTTCTAAACGGAATACTTAGCTTTTAGTGAATTAAATACCAGGTGAAATATTTGCGAATGCCATCAGTCACAATTTGCCAATAGACAAGTTGACCTAAATCACAGACTTTTTTCATACATCATGTTAGAGATTTTGTTAGAGTTAGAGTTGTTTTTGTTTTGCTTGGATGATCATAGAATGAACGGGTTTATCCACTCCAAACTGTTTTCAATACTGTTAGAGCAAATATCAATCATCAGCGCAAATGCTATTAGATATTTTATATGTAAAACAATTTTTTGCCAATTTATAAAAAATTAACCTATGAACAGATTCGTGTATGTGTGTCATTTGCAGCAAGAAATAGACAAATGGAGCGTAAGTTTAATATGTTCTTTTGAAGTTCGGTATTTAAAGTTATTTCACTTATACATGGGCGTGCCAGCCTAATAGGTGAAGGAAACCACCATAAAGATCAGTTCTATTACCGTCGTGTACAACTATTTTCGCGATAATCGTGGTGTATATGCTAACTCCTTTTAGATAAGATTTATTATTCTTGAACATAAGATTTATCATTATTTCACAACAAAATCCAATAACACGTTTAGTGCACTGTATGAACCTAGTTATTTGAAATTGGTAACATGAATTACTGGTAATACGAAAACCAAGACAATTAATTTTCAAATAACGCCAACAATTGAGAACTTCATTGTCCGCACGGTCGTTAGCCAATTGTATTGTTCTGGGCAATATAAAGCTGTCCATGGCTGGACGATATGATTTTAGATTTCACATACATGCAGCTTAGGAAAACTATTTCAGTGTAATTATTTATTCGTTATAGAACCACCTTGCAATTATATCTGAACAAATTGAGAAATTATTTGCATAGATCTGAATTACCCATGAAGTTACCTTATTTAAGGCACTTACATGTGAAATATATTTACACAGTCCATCATAACAATTTATTTTATTGCACGAATGTTTGCTGTATGCTTTGAGTCCTGGCCCTATCTTTCATTCACGGTACATTTGATCAATCATAAAGCAATCAATGAGAAAGCTTTAATAAGAAACGAGGGCTGGTCATGTGGATGTTTTTGGTGATCTCTGTATGCAACTGGGCTCTTGGGATAAAATAACTAGGTCTATGCTATTTGTATTTTCGTTAACATTTTTGTTACAATAGGTTGTCCTGCTGTTGGATATATGGGATGAGGTTTATGCTTTTATCATGCAGAGTGATATTGGAATTGGACTTTATTTCTAGGATGATCCACATGTAATAGAGTTCCAGGAACTACACAGCTTTGTAACAGAAACTAAACTGTGTCTAACATACATGTATATCCTATATCTGTATATAACGATGAAGTGTATACTCATGAGTACAAATGCTTAAAAATACCAACTGACTTGGACAGCGGAATAAAAATGTATGCGACGAAAATCGGTGCAGCCTCACCAAACTTTCTCAAATCCTGGGTTCCACACCCCGTGACTTTATTTATACATGTGTGCATTAAACTATCATAAATATGTCGGTTACGTTTTTCCCTGAAGCTGGTTATTTCTGACTTGTAGTCGGTGGCAACACAATTCAAACGAATTGTGATCATTCTTTTCCGACAGCGCAGTGCTACATATAAGCATTATCATATCAAATTTATAAATTGATGATATATTTTGCGGGAATACACGTGTAGGTGTGTCGTTACATACATGTAGTGCATCGTACATAACAAGATATAAACCCTGCAAGTCCATTATATGAATAACATATAAACCAGTATATCAAAACCGTTAGTAACTTGGTGTTGCCGTGCAAATAGTTCTATGTCTAAGAGCCGAGAGACACACTTTTTTGGATACGCGTGTATTAAATGTCAGCCAGGGAACACATGCTTGGTAAATCTTTGTCATGCATGCTTAGTGGGTAAAATTAATGTTAGTGGAAAGTCATAAAACACTTGCCGGATGCAAAACACGAGTCAGATGCGTTTAGACCGACATCCGCCTGGGCACAGGACATTTAGACGGTGTGGTATACCAGACAAGCTCCACGGTCCAGGTGAATTCCCATTCGCTTTGGTTTATTGGTTGGAGACGTGATTTATGTAAGAGGGCAATTAAACATAGGTTATCACAAAGTACCTGCTGCGTCAATCGAATAACATTGACAACACTGTGAGCAGGCTTGGTTAGATTGATGCTGTTAAACACACGCCAACCAATTCATTATTTTACTCTACATCTCAAGACCGACCCCTTCTGTTAGACTGGAAGTTCATGATACAGCGCAACTAAATGTAAAGACTGAAATGTCTAACGGAGTTTTCTTGCATTTGAATATCTCTGTAAAAGTGCAATTTTGATTCAAACTTTGAAGATAAAAAACGGTGACCAAGCCTACTATCTTCTAGTGCGTGTGGTACCAACATCCAGAAAAGCTTTGTGGTCCAAAACATGTGTATATAAACAACATGATACCAAAACTATATGTGATACGTATTGCATGCGGTTGAGTCTGCTGTGCTTTGTGTGAAACCATTAGATTGTGGTGTCAAAACTACATAACAAATGATGATTAAATGCTACCACGGTAAATCGTATATTTTGGTGTATTTGTATATACCTGACATCATCACTTCTGTCCGAGAACTTCAGCTTCTCTGCAATCTATAGAAATAGCCAATATAACTCGGTACACATACTTTGACGACTTTTGATATACATTTCTGTATTCTAATTTTAAATGTACGAGTGTGTACCGACGATTGAAATTATAATATGTAGATGTATTTATGGTTTGTAACATTTATCAATCGATGGGACACACATATTTGAACTTTAGACCACCTTTATGAACAGAGATTGTAGTCCATCAAAACATAAAACTTGACGATTAAACGATCAGCCAAAAGTTATGACTTTGGACAAGTCTTGTTGTAGTTATGGCAGTTAGAGTAAACAATGGGGATGTCTTTTCATAGTTCCAACGGCTAACTACAGAGCACCTGTCATCTGAGTTTTGACGCATGTAGGTTGGTAACAATATTTGTACAAAGAGATTAAAATATTACTCAAATCAACTCTCTGAAGTTTAATTGTTAGCCTTAACAAAAAAAGTACACACTTGTAGACCAAACAGTTGACTAAGCAAAATGATAGATACCATCAATTGCTGCTATACTAAAAAAATGGTGTCAAAACGTACAGCCAGGCAGATTAACAAATACTGAACTCTACTAGAGGCATACCGATTCCAGCAATGTTCAACAACTAAATAAACCCATGCTTCGTTCTACGCTCGCTGAATTGTGAAGATCGTAATTCAAGACTTTCAAAAATAAATTGGAAATCCAGCTAAATGAGAAAACAGGATCTTATTAAATTGCATAGTTTCTTCTGTCGAAGTAAAGTTTTTTAAGGTGTATTTTTTTTACCCGTGATTTGGATTTTAATTAACTTTTTGACAGATTCTGATCTTGTTTTCCCTCCGAAAAAATACTCGTGGTGCCTCACATTCTTTGTCTGATCCATCTTTTCTAGAGTAATTGCGACTGTTGTAAAAATGAATACGGTGAGCATGAAACTCCCATTTGAAGTTTCTAATTTTGCCCATAAACAAAATGTCGGTGGAAAATTCATTTAAAAAAATGTTTGTGGAGATTACCGACGCTGTACCTGACAACTTATCCACGTACGGATTATATTGAGTGTGGCCTACATCTTATTTAATTCAATTCTTTATTTCTTTAACGAGAATAACCCACCGCCACTAGGCCACTAGGGAATCTCCTCAACATTAAAAGAAAATTAGAGAGTACAAAATACCACATACATTTTCATAATACATTCGTTAAAAAGAATATAATTAGTTAAGTGTTTGGAACATTCAGTATTGACGCTTAGAAGACCTAAATCTAGAATCTCATTTAATTTACACCTCTTGGCCCTTTTTTCTCATTGAGTACACAATGTTGGGTTATCACCCTTTATCAAGATTAAACCTGCGAGAGCTCGCTATATATGTCTGTAAACAGATACAGATAGTTTTGTTGTCGTCAAATGACAAGTCAACAGAACCCGTCAACAAAGTATCACAAATTCATCTCGAGCACTCTGGAATGAAAACTGTTGAATGCACTCCAGGACAAATAACTTTCATCAATGTGTCATACATGTGCTTCCTATGAGTAGCGAAGCTGAGACATTCAATAATATAATGTTGTGCATTTTCTATTGGGTGTTAACAGTATAGACAGGATTCGTCATCAATGGTGTTAAATTTAAATAAATCAGCACGAAAAGCACTTAATCCCACCCGCATCCTACACTGTAATATAGCCGAGTGGGGTGGTGGGCTGGCGATGAGGCTTAGTCTGTGTCAGAAATTGGGGAGTTAAACTCTCGCCCAAAATAACGTTTAAAATGAACGGGTCTAATAACATTTTGTGAAATAAGTTTATGTTGATACCTTTGTTCCAACAGATTCACCCTATTCAACAAATTACGAGTACTTTCTCTTTTATTAATCTTTCCGGCGATGAGGTATTTTTTTACGTTTTTTCTTAGTTTTTATTTTATCGTTATACATAAGCAGTATAAATCGAACGCCTTCCTAAGCAAAATATAACAATTCCACTGGCCAGTCAATACACAAATTGCCCTTCCACACCGACAGGGAAATGTAGCCACTATTTAACTATAAATTTGTAGTTTGTAACTAATGCTGAGGCACTGGGAACCCATTTATGTTGTCGGTCAGCAGATACGAAAAGATTAAAGTAAGAAACTTACTATTTAGAACCATTGTCAGGCGACCAGCTTTAAAATATGCTCAATATAATTTGTTATAACATCGTTCTTCAAATGTTACGTATTATAAGACCTACTACCCTGATCACAACAAAACGCATCAACGGGTCTAACCTGTCTTAAAGGCATCTTTAGACTTAATTTTAACTAAGTTTACCAAAAATAAAATTATTCAGAAGAGATGCTCTCTCATAATAATGGATTTGCTGCCATCGTCTGCGAGTAGGCTCTAATCAGTAAGGCCGTAAGGTTGGAACTTGTCGGACAGCCGAGGGTAACGTTTAACTGGCAACCGGTATCTAGCACCTCTACATCGTTCAAAAATTCATAATTAACAATCAGGAGAGGTGATTTCGTATTGGATATAACTTCCCCGATTCTACCACCATTAACACCAATACAACATTCAACTGCGTTATGTCACATGAGCGAATGAATCACCACTAATGAATTTACTTTTTGATAATTTTAGTTCGTATTTGATCTCTATCTGACCCAAACTCCAATGTAGTCCATTTTTTGGGTTTTACATATTCAACTGTTAATAACAACTTTTATCTCATACTTTGGCCGTGGTGAGTGTAATAACACGAGTGACATAACTGAAAGTTTAGTTATGTCATCCAGAGATAAAACTGAGCGGCAATTTTGATTGGGTTAAAAAAACTTTCATTTATAAAACCCACCAATCAAACTGCGTTCGAAGAGTATGACGTCTTATGTGACCTTTCTGAAATTTTTCTCGGCGTTTCTTCGAAAAGCCTCAAAGTGTATGCGTCCAGTGCGTTAGATCACAGGCATTTGTATCAATTAGAGTAATTAACATCTGATTAACGGTTGATTACAACGTACATTGTAGTTGTTCTTTAACTATAATGAAGAGAAGGTAGGAAACATACTTC
>JAVFBZ010199124.1:0-13621 GCA_032466195.1 Katharina tunicata | reverse complement strand
TTCAATTCCATAAGGAACTATGTATGGTCTGTACAGTGTCCACAAGGTTTTGAAGTCAAGGGCAATAACTCAGTAAATACTGAAAACTCTGAATTTCGATAGGCTTCTTCCTTATGCTGATATACACAACCATAGCAAGTTTCATTCAATCCATAAGGAACTATGCCCTGTACAGGGTCCACAAGGTTTAGAAGTCAAGGGCAATACCTAAGTACATACGGAAAACTCTGAATTTCGATAGGCTTCTTCCTTATGCTAATATACACAACCATAGCAAGTTCTATTCAATTCCATAAGGAACTATGTATGGTCTGTACAGTGTCCACAAGGTTTTGAAGTCAAGGGCAATAACTCAGTAAAAACAAATCGGAAAACTCTGAATTCCGATAGGCTTCTTCCTTGTATGAATATAAACCGTCATAGCAAGTTTCATTAACATCCCTCGAGAATCACGCTCTCTATCGCGTCCACAACAATTGTGGATGGACGGACAGGGGTGACGGCTATATCCGCCCACATTGAAAAAAAAGCAGAAAATGAGTTGTAGGCTTGAGAAATCGTCATTGTACTTCTAATAATAGTATGCTCTAATTACAAAATGAATCCTATTGACAATCATAGTATTCATATAAACTCAGTTAATCTGTAGTATCATAAACATCATTTTCTAAATAAAAGCTATATTCAGGAATCAGGAAGAAAAAATAAGTTCTCACCAGTTAATGAAGTCAATAGCATGAGATTTTAATTGGTCAGCACTGTGTAAATCTGCTAAGACTAACACTTCACAGACATTCTCAATGGTGAGGTTAGAACATAAGGCCTCCTCGCACATCACCTTCAGCCTCTCCAATGCATACTAGAATAATAGACAAATATGTACAAAACTATAACGTAACAAAAATAGGCAAAATATATTTAGAAAATTGGTAAATAATTAAAAAATGTCAAACTTTGCAAAAAGGAATATACTCATGTATCTTACTATTTCAGTCACAAACCACTCATATAATAATGAGGTTTGTTTGATTAAGGTTATTTCACTCCTATGACAGCGTACCAGCTAAAATGGTGGGTGAATACCCTAAACAACACTGGAATGGCGAGTGTCAGGACAGCAACTAGGGCACCAGAGGCTCTCGCCCCAATCACCTGACAAACTGGACAGGACAACAAGTCTTGATCTCATTCTTTGCCTTACAAGGAATTGTTTGATTACGGTTTTAAGGTGCACTTAAGCTGGCAGCTGACACAACAGGGGTAATAATGGACAACAGACAAAACATGGTCCAAAAAGGAAAAGTTCTAAAATTTACAAAACAAGACATGACAAAGTGTCGGCACAGGAAGCTCCTGCTAACCACATTCTAAAACCATTTTTTATTGACATAAGAAAAACGGTTGACATCCTTTGTAAGATGAGTAAATACTGTACCTTATCTGCTGCGGCCAATAAGTCATCAGCCATCCTCTCAAGATTTGGGGCTTTTCCAGTGTAAATAAATCTAAGCATTTCCCTCATAACTTCATGATCAACATCCAATATCTCTACGCGATTCTATAATCAAAGACAGAATTACTAAGACATCCAGATGTATGTATAAGTCATACAAACTTATCAGCTTAATTTAAACCCATAATAATTTTTACAAACATGACAAAAAGTTTCATGGAACACTATGATTTTTCTTAATTATATATTTATAGTTTGAAAGCAATATGATCAATATATATATCTTATAGCAACAGAAATGAAATGATAAATAACACAATCCCCCAAAATACTGTCCAGGAATTAAATAGTAAAGGTCACTAATCAGATTATCGAGGCCAGTTTTGATCGGTAGACCTAACGAAAAAAGCCCATCTAACATATGAATTAAAACTAAACAAATATACCTTATTTCTCTCTTCCATTTCATGTTCAAACATGGCATTAAAGACTGGCGACCGAGCTGAAAAAAATTATAATCGATTATTAGGTACTGTACAACAGCAACAAACTGTATAAACAGAATAGAACTGCAAAAGCAGTTGAGAGCTCTTCAAATGTATATTAACCCCACATAGATCTATCTATACAACATTGAACTGTTTATATGCAGCATTGATTCAATATAGTACATGTAAATTAAAAAATTTGAATTTACGGTCCTTCACATCAGCCCATTACAGTGACCAAATGTACCAAAGACATTATTTAAAAACACATTTACAAAGCTTAAAGAAATAGAACTGGATGTAAAATGACTGGCACGTACCTGCTAGGACTGCTTTATGTGCCTGGAATTCTCTTCCATGGACACAGAGTGTGACATCACTAAATGAAGTTCTCTCAAACAACCCTCCAAAGTCATCACTGAGACGCAGCTCGGGGACCTTCACAGGTGTACAGTTTGATTGACCAGATACATTTATTGTGTCTCCTACAACGCTTACCTGGAGATGTAAAAACATAATACATTATACACTACTCAAATTACAAGGTAAAAACTTCAGACAGATTATGTAACAGTTTATGTACCCACATTACTTACATGCTCACAGAAAAAAAACTTGCATGTCAAATTGTTTCTCTAACAAATTGATCGCATGTCTAGAAACATTGATTATCTTAACACGCCATCCTAACCGGCATATAATCTTTTTTTGAGGACAAAAAAGCAAGAAAAAAAAAGAAAGTCACTTGACCTTCATTAATACTAAAGTATGGATAAATTGATCAGGTACATTGATGGTGTAACCTACAGTACTCATACGAGGATGTCAAAACCAAACATTGATTGACTGGGGCTTTACACCTTACTTAAGGCTGTTTCACTCATATGACTGTGTGCCCGCCCAATGGGTGAAGGAAACCCCCTTCAACATCACTGGCAACAGAAAAAGAACGTCATCGCACAAGGAATAGGACAACTCAAAACACACGCCACAACAAATCGGCATCATGATGCCCCTAAGCTCAGAGAGCACCAGGTCACAGAAAGCTCCCGCACAGGCACAATGCAGGGATAACATTTTAAGAAATAAACACAGGGATTTTATAATTACTTGAAAATTACATTTGATAAATATGAACGAAAGACATTTAGCTTCTTTCAATGATGAAATGTACATTACTGAAGCTGGCAAGACTTCACTTGGTACAGCGTAATTCTATTAAGCGTTCATACCTCACAGAATATAGTAAGCTTGTCTTCAGGTAACAGTCCATTGGCCTCGTCCATTAGAAAGTCTCGTCGAATGAACTTTTTGAACCCCCAATCTTTCCCTTGAACAAATCTATAGGCTCTTTGGCTTTCTATAATAATCACAGAGGAATGAATGAACAATTTGAATAATAATATATTGTCTTGTAAAGTAACATGCATTCACACCTTTGAATCTCTATTTGGTATCTTACACTTAACTTAGTCAATTTAATCATTCTTTTTGCAAATCTCTCAGAATGGCAATTGTTAATTGGGGTTTTACGTCATACTCACACTGGTGAAGGAAACCACCCTCACTGAGGCTGGTGAAAAAACAGGCCTATACAGGCAGCAAAACAAGACTCCACACACAGATTAGTTTGTTTGACTGGAGTTTTGCGCTGTATTTAGGATTATTTATCATGGCGTGCAAGCCAAATCGGAGTAAGCAACATGACCTTACATTATTTAAAGTTCAGAAAATTTTGCAGACTGAGACCCTTGCTGGAATTGTACCCACTACTCTCAGGGTCAGGCACCGAGTCGCCAGCATTAAATGCCGCCCACATGAACCAGTCGTCCATCAGACTTTCTACAAAGGTCTCAATTCCTGCAAGGGTCTCAGTCTGCAAAATTTTCTGAAATAGAATCTGTTCAGTATCAGAGACTGTTATCCCCAAAAAAAGAAAACCTGTTAACAGTTCCTTTCTAAACGACACAAAAATAGTTCATGACCTAACATTTATAAGATGAATAAAAATGGGACACCACACCAAAAAAAGTATGCATGCTAATAAGATTGGAGTTTGAATGCTTACCCATTGCTTTTGTTTCCTCACGTTTAGCATTGAGAATAGAGAATTTAAACTTGGCTCTAACTTCACTTTTGTTACAGGATACTAACAATAAATACAGTGATAGGTAATCTTTACTTTCTTCATCAAGTCCTTTGGGATTTACTCTCAAACACCTACAAAATACAGATGCAGTCATATACTGTCAGAATAGATAATCAATCATGGAAAACATTACATTTGTATACTAAAGGCCATGTGTATAACACAGCATAAATGACACATTTTTGTATACGTCTAATGTGCATGTGAATGTACATACCTAATAAATATATCCAATAACAATGAACAAAATTCACACTGTTTGTTTGGTTGATTGGTGTTTAACATTGTACTAAATTCACACTGAATCTACATGTAGCTCTGAGTGGCAGGTATGAATATTATTTTTTAAAACTCCATTATATTAAGACAGGTGTCTAATACAGCTAAGCCTAACAAGGAAGTCATGTTGGTATTGTTAATGTATTTTGACTTTCAAAATAAAATTCCCTGTTTTTCTAACTTGATCAATAATGTTTTACATTTTTTTAGGGAACACAACCTTTTTAATTACTCTGTATGGCATGAGAATCCAACAGTCCTAGTACACGTATGCGAATCAAACAAAGGTGAAATGTTAGCCTGGTCAGAAAGTGTAACAATTCCTTAATGGGACAGTAATGATTTGATTGAAGATTTTAAAGTTAAGCAAATCATCCAGTAAACAAAAAATAACTTTGTAACACACCACTTTAATTTGTCGTTTGCACCAGCTGAGAATGTTGAACTTTTCAGGACCTCTCCCATCTCTTCTCGACAGAAACTGAAATTGTTTATGGTCCATATATATGAGAATTTCACTACTTTCACCTGAAAGAGAAAGGAACATACATTAAGGTGTATTTCTGCAGATTTAATCCTAGAAAAGAGTACCACCCAAATGTGTTGATTGATTGATTGATGTTTAACGCCACATTCAGCATTATTTCAGCTATGCTGCTCCAAATGTGTCATTCAATATATAATATTTACAATAATACAGATTCTGCCCAAACTTTCATCCATTTATATTGTATGACAGATTATGAAAATAGTAGAGACAAGTCAACAAGATTTGTATTACAACCACATAGACTGACCAACATTTAAAACACATCAAAGACTTCTCTTTAATTCGCTAATATATTTTCAGCGTTGCCAGTATTTTACCTGAGTATAGCACCAATTCTCTGCCACCGGGCATGACATTTCCGGTGGAGGAGGTGTCGGCACTCTTGACACCGCCATAGTGGCCGCCGACGAGGAGGAGGACTGACAAGCCGTTGCTGAAATTGTGTGGGGACACTCTGAAGAAATCCTAAAAACCACTGTTACCTGAAACACATAAAAATGTAGAGATTTACACGTCACTGAATCACTGAGCCAAACTGTTCAATACATCAATACTTAAGGGGTTTTTTTTCACCTAAACTTTGCATAGCCAGTGTGTGGAGTACAACCTCACTGTACAAAACCTCAAGTCTGTAGGCACCTGAAACTTTCCCTATATATCTTAAATTGACTAGGGGGGGCCTACAGCTTCACCTTGCCTGTATGATGTACATTGAACTTGGTTCCAACAACCCAAATCGTAACAAACCAAGTCACAACAAGGCTCATCATTGCCTGGTGAGGCAAAAAGAGAGCCATAAAGGACTCCAATCATCTATTTTTCCGATGCCACTGCGGACATAGCATTCCTGTAACGAGAATAATGAACAGGAGGATAATGAGCAATGGATAAAAATGACATTTCTATTATTTTAGGGTAAAGGGTATAGGCCTAGTGCATGTAAACCTACATGAACGTGATAAGCAGCTTATAAACATATCCCTTAACAGTACACTGACAAAATTCACACTGCACCTTGTCTTGAGTTGTCTGAATGTTTCAACTGAACTAACAAATGCTTAACAGTTTAAAGACTGAAAAATCAACAAAGTTAACAATGAGCGCATAACATGCCAGGATGAAGCCAGACATGTCAAATCAAAAGCGAAGGCCACAGAAATGCACTTCGATAAGCTTTGGTGAACATATGAACACAGAGAACTCTCTCCATATCTTCAATATTTCTGGCAAGAATCTACACACTTACTGTCAAAACGAAACAGATATGTTACTGTAAACTCCCCATCAAAAGATTTTTCGCGTTATAAGGTAAAAGTGTCAAAATTTCAATGATATTTTGTGTTCTTTGCTAAACTTGAAGTCAAGTTTCCCGTTTGTCAGAACGAGGCTTTGACCTGCATACTCTCCGGAGATAATAAAATGATTCATCGTATGGCCGTTTATTAAGATGTTTCATACATTTTTAATTAATATAACCGCTTAAATAACAATAAAAAAGTGTGCTGTTTTATAAGAGTCTTGAATACAATACAGAAAATTATTTAACGAGAAAACGTTTTGTCAAAGAGTAAAGCCAGAAATAAACTACCACTTCCGGTCACATGCAAGCGCATTTGTAAACAGTGACAGTTTTCCAAAATTTTGTTAGCATGACAAAATCGATAAGAAAGATTTTGATTTGTGGTAGATAATCGATATTTTAAAATGTCGAATGTGAGAGAGCCGAGGATAAGCCTTGGGATGCGGCAAATCGATGTTCAGCAACGAAATCTCGTGCAGATGTGCAGGTTGTAGCCTATATTAGTTGACTAGAATTTTCCTTCTATCAGCAGCTGATCATGGTCTGTCACTATCAGCAGCTGCTCTTTATCAAGTTTTGACGTACAGCCCATCTTGTTCAATTAAATTAAGTTCTAAGCGTTTTATATTAATCATCGAACAATTGCTAGACGTTGGTCCTGAACCATGTGTAAATATACTTGTATGATGCTTGGGCCAGTTTTTAAGATGACTTACAATCATATTATTCATATATCATTTTGAAAGCTGATATTGATAGGGCTTTTCGTCTAATCATTGAGGTATATATAGAAGGCTTGAACACTGACGGACATCAATGGTTCAACATATGTTACTGTCGATGCTCAGACATGTCTTCCATTACAGATTGACAAGTGACTGCCTATCTGTATGGCATAAAAGTAAGGCTTGTAATTGTCCAGAATCGTGGACTCACCTCTCCCGAATACCTGCTGTGAAAACTATGGTGAGTGTCCAGCCACACCATGGGGTGCCTCTCCCCTCAGCTGAGAGGGTCCAACAAGTGTTCAGTCCTTCTATAAGCTTACAAACCGCTCTGGTCTAACAAACCAATCTTCAAAGTCAAATCATCTAACACTTTTGGTCAAATGGACTAAACCAAAAAATTTGTGCGCATATCCAAAACTCAAAAATTGTTCTAAAATAGTGTTAATCTTTTCAAACTTTTGCTTAATTACGCAGGTAATTATCAGTGTAACATGTATGTTATGTACATTTATGTCTTTACTTTTAAAAAAATGCTTATTGCGTAACTTGTTTTTTTTTATCTTGCAGATTGACAGTGAAGAGCTTGATTGACAAGTCCAGTTTTGAACCAGTAGATGACAACAGTGATGAACTGGTTAACTTCTTTGCTGTTATGGAACAGCTGTTACTGCACAGAATCAAACGTAACATTATTTTGTCTTGTTTTTTAATTTATTATTTGAACTGTTGTTAGCACATGTACACTTTTGTTATTACTAATAATTTTATACCATCAGCATGTTATGTTTAAGTCGTCACAATGTCTGTGAGTATGTAACTATATATGAACCAGTTAAACAGGATACCAGACAGTAGGTTTTCTTATTTTTATGAGAGGTACTTTACATTACAACCCTTGGCGAACGAAATATCTATAACGAGAGAGCTCAGTTGCAACATCTGTTCAATAAGTGATCAAGGTTCAAATTCATTCTCATTGTTAAGATTACATTCCACCATCAGTATGCACTTACTTCTTGCATAAAATCCATATTGCGTCACCCAAACTACTTTATTTAATAACCTCAAGGAAATTTTTGAGGTATTCGGTATTCTAAGATTGACAGATGACCAACCCAGATCCTTCGTCCCTTTTTCGACATAACATTGCAACACACCCTGCAACTTGCTTTTTTTGACAATCAACACCATTGTGACTACTGACCAGCTGTATTACCGTAATGCACCATCTCATTGGTTCATACAAGTTCTGAGGCAGCCAATTAATTGGGCAGCTGTATAGTTATAGAAGCTTGGTCCACCGATGGTTGTTAGGTAGAGTTCCCAGAATTTAAACTTGCTTATTTGTAGCAAAGATGCACATTTGGCTGAATTACCAAGTTTCTAAACAAAAGCTGTGCATGTGGGATTTTATGAGAACTTTTGCACATACATGTAAGCCCTAATAATGTTGGACCAAGCTGCATTCCTAGTGAAATGGCTGTCAATTAGGCCATTTTTTGTTTCTATGGCATCCATGTAGATAAAAAGTACATGTACCAGTCAAGTTCAAAGAAGTCCGACCTTAGACAAAGAGAGCAGATATAACGAAACATTTATAACCCCACACTTAAATCTTTCTGCCATGTACCTTGACAAAAACAAATAATTGAAAATAGTCTCAAATTCAGAAAATATCAAAACATCTGATGCAGAAAAATATGCTTAATTACTTTATCACAGGGGTTAAGCAATATACCAAATATGGCATTAATCATCAATCAATCGATCATAATCCACCATATCACATTGGCCTTTCCTTTTTTGTGCTTGTACAAGTTGTACATCCTTATTGAAACAAGCATGGAAACTTGGATCATTTCATGCATTTTTTTTATACCCTGAGACATCTTTTTGAAATTTATGCTAACTATGAGCAAATAATAAATGTAAGACATGATGTGTATTATTTTTCCAGTCCAGAAGAGTTGGTTTGGATCCCACGAGTCAAATCATTACTGGGATTACATCAAGGTGGCTTGTCGAAAACTCCCCAATAACTGTATTTTTAACATTGAGTCTATTGAAAATATCAAGACTGCAAGGGGAAAGGTAGGCCTTTCAAAAGCTTATTTTCATAATTTGTAAAATTTAGTTCGCTTTCCATGGCATTAATCTTATGGCTCTTATGAGCGTGATTTTGTTGATCCAATAATTTGATTGTCTTTTAAATGTAGAAATGTAGAAAACTGCAAATCATGTTTTAAACTGAATTTTGAACTAGTTTACTGGTGTTGGGTCAAATTTTTATTTTACCTGGCCAATATAAGTGAGTTAAACAGTTATGTAACCCGGTACCAGGTACTAACAAATTTTATATAAATTTTTTTGCAAGTTTCAGCAGAGTTTTTTATTTTAGGTCCAAGATCGAGAAGTGTACAAGAGTTATGTGCTTGCTGGACGGCGGATTAGTGGCTGGTGCCTTTGACTGGCGAGTTTAAATGTATAGCATAGCAAGTTATAGTTTCTATCCCATGTGTTGACCCAAAGATGATAGTAATGTTTCAATCGGCTCCAGACATCAAGGGGTGGTCTTTATTGTGTTTCTTCCTTCCACCATACACCGACTATGCACTCATAATATAATGTGCTATTGAGTTAATCACCAATCGTATCAATAAAATGTTTTTGTCTTTACTAGGGTCGGGCTTGGTTGAGAGTGGCTTTGATGGAGAAGAGATTATCAGAGTATTTCTCCACTGCTCTTTCACAACCTAGAATTACAAAGTAAGCATAAATAACCAATACAACTTACAAATAAAATGTAACCATGTGCGTTATGCACAGCTCCCAACTCTACTATTCTGTTGTTAAAGACTATTGGTTACAGAGGTGTACAAGCCTCTTCATGGTCTCCTTTTAAGAAAAACTTATTCCGATATAAATTGAGCCCCTACAATTTAAGATCTATCAATAATGTTCAGGTACCTCTTGTCAGCACCATGTAATGTCCTGTGGCTGCGGAGTTTGCCTGTTGGTTTTTACAAGGTTTCTTAGTTTTCCACCATACACCGGAAACGCAAAACCTTTATATAGGTGAAATACTCTTGAGTACAACGTTAAACACCAATCAAACAAAAATTAAACATGTAATGTGTACTTAACTTCAGTATGTCTATGTATTTATTTCTTCTTTTTAGTCTGGAAATACAAATTTATCAATCTGTTTGGATGTTTCATGTGATGCCTATCTATGGTATATTTTTAATAGCCAGTATTTATACTGTGTACCCTCTGAAACTGTGATACATATTACTATTATGTTCATTATTGTTATTAGTACTTTTGAATCGATAATGAATTAATGTTAGTAAAATCATATAATCTTTTTCTACATAGATAAGAATCTTATAATCTTAACCTATTATAAAATAGAAAATGAAATAAAGTCATGTCAATTTAAAAAAAATGTACGTGTAACTCTGTGATATCACATGTACTTTTATTGCTATATAAAGTTGTATTTCTTCGTTAAAACTTTGTAGGTGACAATAGCATCTTGTTGGCTGATGTTTATGTTATAAAACCGACGATAAATAAATACTTGATCTTTATCTTTACGAAAGTTTAGTAGTGAGATATTTTAGTGGGTGAAAAATTTATGAATCTGTATGTTTATCTTGATCAGGAGAAACCAATGTTTTCTCAATAAGCAGCAAGACCTACTTTATAGTTAACTATATTTGGAAACATTACATTTCAATTTGGTTAAGTTTCAAGAAAACTAAACTTTAGTAACTATGCTTTCCTCCATAGATATTAACACTGTCAGGCCGTGTCGGCATAAAAGTGAAATAATTTTGTGTGTTTTTTCAAACAAGAGTCAACCTAAGACCAGACAAACTACAACAGCTGTATTTACTTGTACAGATTTAAAATGGAACAGTACATTGTAGGCCTACCACTGCAGGTTTACTTTTGTTGATTAAAGTACAAAGTTTATTTACTTGTTCTGGTCATTAAGTAGGCCTATATTAATGTTGCAGAAAGTTTTATCTAGAAGGGTCAGTGATGCTGAGCGAAGATTCAGGAATGTTGTGTGGAACTTTGTTAGGTCTAAACTCTATTGACTTCAGGTAAGATTATAGATCTCAAACATTTGTAAAGCATATTTCCAATGTGTGAGCTGGTCATAGGAGCCACGAAGGCTTTTTGTTCCAAATCTTGGTTTTAACATACCAGCTATGCATCATCGTGAGGTCACATACCTTTGAATACAACATAAACACAAAGCAAATAAACTAACTGGCTATTTTAAATTGATTTTCGGAGAGTTACATTGTAAGTTCACACTTTTAGCTTGAATCATTTATTAAACTTAAAGGAGACAGTGGCTTATGAGCTTGTCTTTTGGGGCAAAGGTTGTTTCTGGGAAATGCCTTTAGATAGTTGTTAGTATCATACATACATGTAGGACAGGATTGTTTCTTACCAGACAGTCTAAAATTCTACAGATTTAAAATTAGACCGATTAAATAAAGCTCATCTGCAGCAAGGTTAGTTGCATTTGTTTGTTCTTTTTAAAATTATTATAGTTTGTCAATTTTGTACGGTTTTCTTTATTTGTTTCAGTTTTTGTTTAAAGGGAGACAACTACGAACTTATGGGTCCGCTGGTTATTGATTATTCCCCTTACTTACTGTACTATCACAGGTAAACAGTGTGTTTAGTTATGTGAGAAGAGAGAGGGTTTTACATGACTGACTATGGGTCTTAAGACCTATAGAGCTTGTGCTTTACTTTATTTTTTCAACCTCAAGCCATTGTATCCTACTCAGGAAGAATTAGGGTAATGTAATGTTCATTTTACAGTTAATGCTGTAAATGTTTATAATGAAAGGTACCGCACCCTTTTAGTTGGTATGGACGTAGAAATGAATTTTTCAACAGGTAAATTTTCAAACAGAGCAAAACAC
Source organism: Katharina tunicata (assembly GCA_032466195.1). Classification (NCBI taxonomy): domain Eukaryota; kingdom Metazoa; phylum Mollusca; class Polyplacophora; order Chitonida; family Mopaliidae; genus Katharina; species Katharina tunicata. The sequence goes on along the minus strand of JAVFBZ010199124.1, from coordinate 1,719 downwards.
TTCACATTTTATTACTGAGTTTGTGTGGCCTTACTGTTGGAGAACACCACCGTCATATAAGAACCCTTGAGCACCAGCCAGCCAGCCAGCCAACCCGTTCCGCACATGTTGTGAGAACTGTAACATAAGATATTCACTGATTAGCTTAAAACTTTGAATATAGCCCCGCTAGTGAACTACAGTTGTCTTAAGTGTTGGATTATTTACTTTCAGTGAAGAATCTATGGTAGTAGATAATGAGGAGAAGATGACCAATTCTAACATTGGAAGTAGTATAATGAGTGAACTAGACTCGGATGAGGCCACGTGGTCTGAGAAATGTAAACGGCTGGAACTCAAGTATAAAAACATTTCTGAGCAAAAGGTATTTAACAAAATACGCCAATATTGTGATTCATCAAATGAAGAGCTCTATTCCAAAATGCAACAAATCCATTTTCATTGTTTTGATCAAAATTGCCTTTATTGCTCCCTTATATAAATGTTTCAGAAATCTATTGGTTTATGTTATAAACTTTAAATTTGATACATTCATATATTTTTATAACGAGTAATCACATTGGCTCAGGGATAGCGACAAATTATAGCTGATAAATAATCTCATGTTCTAGATAAATTCTCAGAGACAAGTTTCTAAATAAACCTGAATCTCGAGTTGTTCTGGATAACCTATAGGCACATCTCGAGAAAAGGCAATACATGTAACATGTATATTGTGATGATAAATATGTGACGAATATGTATAAAAACACAATTTAAATCCACAAACTTTTTTTGTGAATGAATTCATTGAAGTAATTTGTTTCTTGTGAAAAATGGCATATATCGCGTTTTGGAAAAGAGCTCTTCAAATATAACTTCATTTTGACTCAATATTCAGTCATTTTATTAAGCAGTCATTAGGAGATAGTAATTGTTCTTTGTTGGGAGTCTGTTTTGATTAGATTACTTTTTCTGTGGAAATTAGTGTGAAGTAGTTGACATCTAAGTTTTATAAGTTGAACTTCGCAATTTTTCTGAAGTACTTGTGTTCTTTATTGTAAATGTTATGTACATGTTCCATACTTAGACATTCCCAATGCAAAAGATGGATTCAATCTGTTTTAACATCAAGATTATAGAATTGCACATGCAGTGGCATTAATGGGTACTAATTATTTATTTAATGGTCAATTAGAACTTGTATAAGAATATTTCAGGCAAATCCAACAGAATAAGAAATTTGTAATGTCATAGTAGCTTTTTTTAAAGTGATCAAACACCTAAATAAAACTGAAAATAAAAAGGATTAGTAATTTAATGACGTTTACTGTTGGATGTATTCAGGGATACTTAGAAGAGTTGGTACGATTGAGACAGAGCCAATTAGACGAAGCAACTCGACAAAGACATCAACTCCTTGATACTCTAGAACATTATGAGTCTGAGAGTAGACGAGAAAGACAGCAGCTAGAGGGTGTTATCATTGAACTTCAAGGACAACTGTAAGTCTATATCATTTATAGCTTACTAACTTTATGTTCTTTTTGTTAACAATCATTCATTGCTGGATTATAAGAGGGTAACCCCTTCGAACACATGTCCACAACCCCATACATCTATAAGTCTTTCACATAAACCCGATACATTTCACTATTCACAGCAAATTTTTTTGTAGTTTTTACCCCTTGGCCAATTTTGGCCTAGGGGTATTGTCGTCATCATGTACGTCCGTACGTC